>JAQGBH010001735.1:0-29568 GCA_034698265.1 Sminthurinus aureus | reverse complement strand
ATTAAAATCTCACTAAAGTGTCTCATTAGATATCATTAGATTCTCATCGAACACAATGACATTTTTTTATGAGGGAACTTTCATAATACACAGTCAATATTCACAGTAGCACTGAACACTGAGCAGTGAGCAGTGAGCAGTCATTAAGATTTAATTTCACAGGAAGAGAGAGAGAGAGAGTGAGTAGAGAAATTCAATTGACTTTTGCTTTATGCGTTTGTTCCTCGCCGCTCCTCTCTCTCTCTCAGTCAGTAGCTCATCAACATGAAATATGTAATAATTTTTCAAATTATCCATTACTTTACATTACATTATATTCTGTATTCTGTCTGTTGTCTGTTGTGCATTTATTATTTGCTCTGCTTTTTCATTTTTATTCCTGTTTTTGCATGTTGTTTGTGCAATATTTACATTTTACATATTGAATGTACAATGTACAATGTACAGTGTACAGAGTAAAGAGTAAAGTTGCATGTGTCTCTGTTTGTCTATATGTGACATGTAAAATATTATGTCCATTCTCCATTCGATAAATGTATCAAGTATGAACAATAAGTATTTAATGACAAAAATGATGTGAGAGGTAACATTGCCCAGCTCTCCCATCTCCCAACTCCCATCATCTCCCATCAATCTCTTATCATCACCACTCACCACACATTTTCTTTGGTTACGTTTTATTTTTTACATATTTGATATTTGATGTCCTGTGTCCTGCAATCTGCAATAATAAAGTTATTTGAGTAGAGGAAGTGCTTTTTGCTCTTTTAAGTATCTTGGATCTCTGATTTTGAACGGGGTGCTAAAACATATGTGTGCATATTAAAAATTACAACCTAGTCCTAGTTTTTTTCATCCTTTTGATGTTGGTTTTGGTTCTGGTTTTAGTTCTAGTTCTAGTTCTAGATTTAGGTAGACAGAATAATATGATAATCACAATAACATAATAATGCTAGCAAAATTGCTCACTCCTCACTGGGTTACTTTTTCTATGAAACTGACAATCAAGTGACTTTGGACGCTTGCTACAGAAAAAACAATGTTACATGTGCTGTATTCTGTACTCTATATTATTGTGTATAAAATGAAGAAGCATAATGTGTATCATGTGTAAGTAAAAGCTCAAGTTGATTGGTATTTGCTACTTCTTTCTCTGTCACAGGACGATGGACCACAGACGACAGGCGACTTCGACAATGACAAAAAGTGAGTGTATCATGTATAATGTCTCAAGTCTCAAGTCTCAAGTGAGTAGTTTACACATGATTCCGCAACCACGGTACCTACAGACGAACTGGCTATTATTTATACGGTCATTTTTGTATTTAAAGAGCGAATAAAAAAGTACAGTGATATTATGCGTTACGAGACAAAACTCATTTTCTATCTTGTCTTTTCTGCATAAATTATATCAGGATTCAGAAGACTCAGAACTTTAAATGCGACACAATTGTTTCAAGTTTGAAAAACTGTTTGATGCGTTTCCCATCTACCATTTATACTACAGTATGTAGTGTGTAGTTTGTAGTTTGTACAGATTGTTTTAGCATCACTGAAATGAAAAGTAGTACGCAAATGGTTATTGTGCATGGAAAATGGAAAATGACATGTTTTGCCATTTGCCACATGTCTCATGTGTATTTTGAATACAGTTTTAATGAACAAAACATATTTTTGAAAAAAAAAACTGCGTAAAGAGTAAAGAGTGCTGAGTGTCGAGTGTTAGAACAAAAAAAGTCATTTCAGTACATGCAGATGGAATGTGGATGAAAAAATATACAAAAACAGAAGACTGAAGCACAACACGAACTAGCATACAGAATATCCTTTTCTTCTTCAATGTTCAAAGATTGTTTTAATAAAGTATAAAATATAAAACGTGTATGTTTAACAGTTTAAATGAAAAAGATTTCATGGTATAAATCTAGCATAATCACGATGTTGATGATGATGCGGCTGCTCTTGTTATGCACGTCTGACACGACAAGTTTATTTTATTACAAGGAATTTTTTGCTACAGGTGAATTAAAAATTAACCGTCCGCCTCATAGAAATTGTTGGTCGCATAGGAATATTATAAAGATTTTGCTTTGTGTACACTGTACACTTTACACTATACATTGCACATTGTACATGTAGTTTTATCCCTCAAAATTGCTCCTCTCGCAATCAAGTTGAGAAAGAAGGAGTATAAAAAAAAGGTTTACTTTTTGGTGTAATATATTTAGTACTTCGTACGGAGAAATTTCAAGATGTCAAGTTCAACATGGAAATGAACATGGAAGACCGAAGAATGAATGCATAATATTATGTGTGTGTGTGGTAAATAGTAAATAGCAAGGGAATACAAGATGTTTTTGTGAACAAAAGAAAACACACAGTACAGAGATAGATACATAATACATACGCATACAACAATTAGCAGATAATTATTTGTACTACACGAGGCACGAAAAACTCTTTGTAAAAACTTCTCTGTACCACAAAACCATAAGATGTGAAAGAAATTCCTCATTTTTCTCATTTCATCTACTTTGGTATGCATTATGCATGTTGTTCATTATGAATCTTTGTCGCATTTTTGTGAGCTGTGTAATATTATGTGTACTGTAATATTTGTACGCGTTGTAATTATGATTTATGTTTGTAATTTGTAATATTAGTTGTGTCTTCTGGTACTGTCAACAGCCTAAACTCTAAAATCTCGGTTCTTACACTACCTTTTAATTTAAGGTTTCACCGTTTTCATTTTACAAGATAACTAAAGTAAGGAAACGGAAGAGTTACAATATTTTTCATCGTTTACATGTAGCATGTAGCATTTTGCTCTGATAAAATAATTTATCTGTAACTTGTGATTTGACAACTGTTATATAATGTTAAATCTTTGTCGGTTAAGTTTCAAAAGCACTAAATATGCAAAACAATCGACAATGTCTTATATTTGATTACGTAGGTAGGCAATATTTTTTACTTTTTTCAAACGGGATAATTGGGAGAGGTAATCGATTGATACAGGATGCAGGTGCGTTCTTCTGTGTATATTCTTCTGTCTACTGTCTACTGAGGCAAGTTCAAAGTCACGCTTCTAGTTGCAACTAACCATTCAAGATTCAAGTTCTACAAAACTCTGACTTAATGTGTTCTGTAGCAAAAAAAACCGACGAATGTAGGATACACTTGAATACTTATGTAAACATCAGTAAAACACTTTGTTAGTTTGTGGGTTGTGAGTTGTGACAGAAATGACGACAATCGACAATCATAAAAATTATTTCTAAACATCTTGTCATCTTTTGATTTAAGGATTGAATATTGAGTATTGAGTACACGTGTTTTCCGTTTCATCAAACTTCATAAACATGCCTATACATTTTCCATCCTCAGTTTCTTGTGTACACGTATACAGTATACATGTATAATATAATTGGTCATATCTATATCTATAACTTATAATAACATAGTACATTTTTCACGATTACGTTTAGAAAAGCTAATAATAAACACAAAACGTTTCTTGCTTTCAAAAAATACACTGTAAACTGTAATCAAAAATAGATGGATGTAAACTTTGATTCATTTTAGGACATTGGAAATTTTTAAATCACTATAATATTATTATGTCTAAGATTGAAAACTCTCACTACCTACAAAACCTACACCAACAAATCAGCTACAAATATAAGGTTTTTTCAATGAATGCATTTATTCTTATCTGCAAAAACATGTAGTTCTTAATCACATTTTATGAGAATACTGAAATATGAATGTCGAGAGAATGGCATGTCAAAGTATAGGAATCTTTTATCATTTTGTCCGCTTTGAATTACACATAATATGTAGCACAAAAAGTAAACATATGAATTCGAATTCGGATTCTCTAGCCATATAGAATAATATATATCAAGCATATAGTTTGGTAATATCAAGTAGAATTCCAATTGAAATTTATCTCTATTTATATTATAATTTATAACTAACTTTGTTTTTTCCCATATCAAAATTTTCCATTTATCCCTGACATTTGAACCCACAAGAAGTGTCAATCAAGAAACTTGTGGATGAGCAGTTTTGAAAAGGAATTTTTTAGCCTCAAATAGAAAAACTGGGTGAGCTTTATATATGTTTCACAACAAACATACATAGATAGATATGTGTCACAAGTCACAAGACACAAGACATGAAATAAAACAGTATCAAAATGTAAAATTAAATCCAAGTAAAATATGCTCCTCAATATTATAATAGTTTATCGCAAAAGGGTACAAAGCACACACAGTGGCATTTTTGTACTATACACATACAACATATATATATGTCATTATGTAGGATGTAGGATGGAAATTAGATCAAAATGTAGAAAAATAATGCATTGCAGATTAAGTACAGCCTCTGTACTGTACAGGTAAAACAGTGGTAAAACAATGCTAATCCAGAAATAAACCACTTGATACATATGCATATTGTATATATATATATGTAATCAGTAATCAGTAATCACTGATCACTGGAAAATTCCACATTTTAATGATATTTTAGTGCTAAAAGCTAAAACTCTCTATAGTTGTTGGAATGAAATGTTCATTAGCTAAGAGTTCAGTGTTTAGTATAATTTACGATTTATAATATCAGAATATTATGTGTAAAATAAAATGCAAAACAAAACTGACACATTTTCGGAAATGTTTCTCAGTTTGTACATAATATATTTCCAACTGAGATGTGTGGTGGTGGTGTAAATAAAACTGGAATTTACAAATAAAATGCTAATAATTAAGCAAAAATTCCTACTAGATATATTTTACGTTTGAGCATTATGATCTTTAACATAATGATAATCAGATTTCAGAACATGTCTTGGATTATGCTGTGTTAAATATAACTTGGAAAAATTGTATGTACTGTGTATTTTTTGTGTGTGCATTTCAGTTAACATGAGGATGAAAAATTGGCTGTGAGCAGATATCCATTTGCCGCTGTGCAGTTAAAAATCTGAAAAAAAAAACCAAAAGTCCCAACAAAATGCAATTTGGGTTGCAAATTGTTAACTATATTATCCTCTGTCATTAAAACTTAATTTTTATTACAAGTTTTGATTTATAATCAAAGAGAGGAATATCATTAATTGTAATTTTGACCAGTCAACATTTGGATTACAATGATAACGAGTTATAGTCTAAACCCTAAAAATACATTATTTTTGTGTCTTGTACTTTTGACGACTGGTCATTTTGAAAAACAACACAGTTAAAAATTAAAATACACAGACAACTTACAAGTAGTTTTATTATTCAAAACAAATTCCGATATTTTTATTTGTTATCCACATTAAAATTACTTTCTCCGAACAAATAACAACATTTACAATAACAGTACTACATAAAAAAAACATCTGTACTTTCTGTACATATCCATCACATTGATGGACCATCAATACAATAATAAGAAACCACACACATGAAAAAATAAAGGTTAAATGAGTATTGATTGTTACGTATTATTATTATAATAATAAAAATAAATCATGAATAGACCAGCTAAACCAACATGTAAGTTGCATGACTTTTAACACAAAAGTTAATTATTTTATGTACATTATATATTTTATATTTTAACTAAAGTGGCTACAAGTAGGCGTTTTGATGATACTATACTCTTATCAGTTTTATCAATAATCAGTTTCCTTTTATTTTTCAGTAATGGAATATTTTATAGTTTGGTTATAATTTATATTACATGCATGTATGTGTCCTGTTGGAATATTTATTACTTGTTTGGAAAAGAATACATCATAATCGTTTTGAAATTCTTTTTCTTTTGTACCATTATTTCTAGTAAATTTCAATGCCGGTTCTCGTCCGAGAAAATTCATTGAGCAGTTACCTGGTATTCCAATTCCCAGACATGTGGAACCAGAACATGTGGAACCGGATTTTCATGAAGTCATGAACTGTTCTGGTCGACTAACAATTGATGGCAAAGTAATATTATTATACATTTAAAACATATTATGTACTACCAAACCAATAGCTAATAGCAAAAGATTTTCAGTAAGGAATGGGCTCTCTCATCTGAGAATAATCAGCATTGTTATAATGGACTGTTTTGTTTCTTTTTGTTCTCAACAAAATGTAGATATACAAGACTGAAGTTCATGAATTGGATTCTCTCGGAGAATTGGGTACGTCAAAAATACTATGGACAACACAATACATACTTTATTTTATACTTTATACTAAACTATAAATAAGTTGATCTCATGGTCAGTATCCTGTTTATATACTTGCAAATTGAAGGAAGATGGTATAATATATTATATTTATTATTTAAATACAGGAAGTGGTACTTGCGGTAATGTTGTGAAAATGCGCCATAGACCGTCAAATAAAATAATCGCAGTGAAGGTAAGAATTGATTTTTGATTTTACACTTTGCATAAAATAAAAAGAGCTTTCAAAAAATGTAGTAAATTATACTGTTTTTCTTGTTTATAGCAAATGCGGCGAAGTAAAGATGAAAATAAAAGAATTATCATGGATCTTCAGGTCGTTCTGAAATCCCATGATTGTCCTTTCATCGTCCAGTGTTTAGGTTGTTTCATTACGGATTCAGATGTCTGGATTTGTATGGAACTGATGGCAACTTGTATGGATAAATTATTAAAGAAAATTAAAACTCCTGTTCCCGAAAAATTTATTGGTAAAGTTGCTGTTGCAACCGTTAAGGCTCTTCATTATCTAAAAGAAACTCAAGGTATTATACACCGTGATGTTAAGCCGTCCAACATTCTACTTGACGAAAAAGGAAATGTAAAATTATGTGACTTTGGAATTTCTGGTCGACTGTAAGTAAAAAATTAATTGAATCAAAATCTATTTTATGTAAAAAAAAATTTGTTGCTTAAATGTAATAATGAAGCATTTTCTTAGATTGCGTGATGTAGGTTTATGAATTTTGAATTACAAAATTCATGTGTAAATACTGCTTATATCTAGAGTCCTTGTTTCATTTTTTCTCTTTGTAAATAATATTACAGTGTCGATTCAAAAGCTAAAACAAGGGGCGCCGGTTGTACCGCTTATATGGCCGTAAGCTATTTCATTGTTTTTATGTCTGTTATTGTAAAATGCAAAATTAATTTTTGAGTGACAACCAGTAAAAGATGATAATACTAAATATCCAATATACTCATCATGTTAATTATAACCTTTTGTATGATGTTATTTATAATTTTAGCCTGAAAGAATAGAAGTAGTAGAGCACGATACTTTTTATGATATCCGAGCTGATGTTTGGAGTTTGGGAATAACATTAGTGGAATTGGCAACAGGGAGGTTTCCATATACTGATTGTTCTACAGATTTTGAAGTTATGTCAAGAATACTAAAAGATGCTCCACCAACTTTACCATTAGATCGTCAATATACTCCAGCTTTCCGCTCATTTGTGACTGAATGTCTTAAAAAGGATTATAAGCAACGTCCCAAGTACAAAGATTTACTTCAACATGACTTTATTAAAACTTCTGAAAGTCAAACTGTAGATATGAAAACATGGTTTGAAGTAACGTGTGGTCCAAGAAAAACTCATCCATACAAAAGTTCATCCTCTTTTCCATCTCTTCCATTTACAGATTCAAGTAAGTATTAAGGATAATAAGGAATGGTTTCTCTCCATAGCCAATGGCTCAGGGAGGCTACAAACTTATAACTAATAAGGAATGGTTATAAAATGGAATGATTATTGCCTATGTAAAATCTTGAAGCATATTATAATCATATATCATATACCTATGTATTGTAATAAATAATACGAGTCTGATACATGAATGTATTTCATTAATAGAACAATCAACACCCAGATATGGTTCTGGTCGTGGAAGAAATTCATCTTCAGCCGGTTCTTCTGGTTCTTCTGTTTCGAGTGCAACTACAAGCCCAAGTCCTAGTTCCATGAAAGCAAGTCGCTATGAAAATTTTATTCTGCCATCACCCAGATCTTCATCTAGAACTGCACTTGATCGTCTCAATTCCGAACCTGGTTTTAATCATTCAAGATCACCTTCTACACCTGGCACACCCTCGCCGTGTGGTCCAATTCCTCCTGATCCACCACCAAGGTAAAATAAATAAAGCCATAAAACAATCATTTTAATTATAAAAATACTTTTTCATACACACAAATGAAAAAAAAAATCCGAAATGGTATTACGTATGGAAAAAAATACCTCGGCATGCTTATACCTTTGCTGTATTGATGTTATTAGTTCTCTTTTGTCATGATTGTTATTATTTATCAATATAATATATTATATATTTTTTCGTTTTTATCCCGTTTACCTTGAAAAAATCATCATACAGTATTATCATTAATCGTTCTGTTGTATGTTGTATGACTCTTTCGAATCGCTTAAGTAGATATTTCTTTTGTTATCTTCGCAAATATTGTTATTATTTCCATTTGTATCTATAAGATATTTAAAAGCTAATGACTATCATAATATTATATTATTATACCTTGTTTTATCTAAAGAACAAATCACAATTTTTAGAATGTAGGAAACTTTCGTTTGAGTTACGTGCAATGATTTTATATTATGTCCTCGGTTTTAGAATTTAGAAGCTAGACAAAATGTAAAAATAAACATGAAAGCAATAATGTCCTCGTATTGATATCTTTCGATTCGATAGAACTTTATATTCATGTTTATAGTTTATACTCCATTACTATATTATTATTATGTATGGTACATTACATAGTATATATGTATTTAGACGGATCTTTGTTATTGTTTTTTTTTGTTATAGTTGATAGTTATAAAATCATCTCTCAAATATATAATAATATTATATTTTCAATCAAATATTTTAGCTATTTTAAATTTTAAATAGATCATTTTTAATTTATTGTTTCGTTATCAAAATGTCTTTTAAATTATTTATTACAGTTGGGATATGAGACAAAGTAACAGTATTGTAGTAAAAAGAAATGCTACAATAATTTTATGTTTTGTGCTTAGGATAATTGAAGACGTTAGAGGAAAAATGACTTTTTATTCGAAGTTGCTTATTATTTCATAATATTTCAAAAGTCATGTTTTTTCTTTTTTCCATCTTCAGTTATTGATTATTTATTATTCTATTGTATTTCTTTTATGTAATAATTTATTATGTTATCTACAATATCGGTTCGTTTTATCGCTATATTCATAGTAAAATGTGTAACATTTTAAATATTTTGTACTTTATACTATAATATTATGCATAGTACATAGCAATTACATTATTACTCTACAACTACTATTTACCACATACACATGCTGTCAGTACACTACTATTTCTCTATATTGTGTAAGATATGTGTAAAAAAACAAAAATAAAAATATTACTTTGCATGCATATACAGTAATTTCTTTTTTTGCTAAATTGTTGGAACTTTTATGATACATAATGTATGTTGTATGATTTTCACTAATAATTATTATTCTTCTATATTGTAATGTTCTCTTCTCGATTGCTGTCTTTCTTATTTATTTATTTATAAAGCTGTAAATTATAGATGTATACATGTATGCATACAATGTACCATGTAATTCAGTTTTCTCTTTTCATTCTCTTTCTTTTTCTGTACTTCTTCTTTGGTTTTGTATTATGTTTTTCTTATTTTTATCTAGATACTAGATACCGTATCTGCATGTAATTTGACTAACAACTTGTATATTACAGGTATTTTACAATGATATCACTATTATTTGTATACATATACCACAATCTTGAATTTCTTACGCGTACTACTATGCGCTTTCTCCTACTGTATTTATAACCTTTGCATATTTGATACCAATAAGTATAACTTATACTGTATAAGTATGCGCTATAGATTAATATTATATAATAATTAATAATCACATGAAATAGCTATAATATGCATGTGAATGCATGAACACGGAGTGACTGACATTTCTTTTTATTGTCTACGTAATAATTTTTTTGTAATTAATTAAATCTTACTTTATTTGGACTTTATCCTCTAACGGACTTTTCTTTGAAAATATTGCTTTCTCTTTGATGTATATATATTTCAATATCATTGGGTAATACTGTATACTGTTGTGTAAAGAGATGTGAGATGTAAAACGAGAAATTAATGATACGCACAACGTTTGTTTTAAATTTTTTTTAAATGTGTAAGCATTTGGTAAAAAGTTCAGTACTAAACACTAAACACGTATATGAAAGTAAAATATTCCTTGTTTAGAATGACATAATAATCATAATAATAATGTACACTTTTATTTTTTATTTATGACATGTTGCTTGCGTTTTCAATGAATGACAAAGTTTGTGTATATGTGTGTGTGTGTGTGCCTTATATATGTATGTACATAATATGACGTTTGTAAATGCATAACGGAAAAAAATTTGCTTGGGATTTTAGATATAGTCGGTTGGGTTCTGATGGTCTTACGCCAACAACATTGACAGCTAGCAGTAGTTCGAGTAGTGGAAATATGATGAGTCCAACAACAATGTCCGTCACTCCTTCACCTCCTGAACCACCCCCACCAAGAAGGTACTTTTGTTCACGATTATTTTTTACTCCAGAACCTACTCGGAAACGCTTCTTTGATTTTTCTCCAAGTAATCATCATTATCCGCATTAATGAAATGTTAGATATATTATATAATTATTACATTAAGATTAGAAGATAGCGTCAGTAAAAGTGTGTCAGCAATGAAAAATTATTATTCTTTATTAGTTTTTTCTTGTATAGACTACAATTATAAAACCGTATCAAGTAGACTAGGTAATAGGTAATACCGTATTTGCGGGAATCTTTGTGGAAGACAGAAATGACAAAAGAAAAAGTTTTATGTTTTAATTAACTGAACATATAGCGGATATTGTACTTTTGTATTATTATTTGTGAATTCTTTAAATTTAGGAGTTTATAATGTGGGTACGTACGTCTGGAATTAGTTAGAGGAAGTAAAATTTAAAACTAGTTGGGACGACCACAAATCCATCCTTGTATTCATTATTTTTTGTGTTTAACGAAGATTTATATCGAAGGAAATGATATAATGTGATGATATAGTTATCAAATTGATGAAAACGACCGTAATTATCAGTTATCAGCATTGAATGTCTTAAAAAATTATAGTAAAATCCTAATTATTGCTACATATGCATATTATATTATATATTATTATACGTTATACAATAATATATTATTGAAAAACTATTATCTAAAATTCTAAACACTATAGTTGGACTTAATGTCAATGTCTAGAATTATAGTCATAGGACAAACTTCTAATAGGAATACTACAACAAATTGATAAAAAAGTCTAAATTTTACGACCATAATGTAATAATATATTATGCATTATGCTAAATGCTAATAATAATGATGCATATATTTGCTTATATATATCAATATATGAGCACTTATTTCTTCCAAGTGATTACAAAATGGGAGAATGTAGCTTATGGCAGGTCAAATGGTATCCACATAATATTATAGGTATTATCTAGACTACAAATATTTGTCGAGTCTAAAAACGATCAAATATTATTAAAATACAATAATAATTATTGTCGCAAACTAGTTTATAGAGCTTCGCATTAAAGTTGGATAGTCCCACTTTTACGTGATTTTAACCGTGTATACTCATACGGTATACGTAAAACTATAAAAGTAGGGAACGACTCTACAATCTGTAATAGTATCGTATTGTATATTGATTCCTCTTAATTTGGCACTGCCATTGTGTATCATGTATCAGTAAACAATAGTTATTGAGTTGATACTTCCAAATAACATGATGTACACAAATATACATACCTTTTTTAAGTCCGTAGTCTGTAATTGATGTGAAAGCATAAACACATAAATTCTTAGACAGATACATAAATAATATAATGAGATTTGAACGTCTCATTTCTCACATCTTACTGTTCTCTGATTCTATCTGTCACTCATTTTTAATGTAGTACAAAAAGAAACAGAAGAAAGATTACACGGATATATTAATTTAAATTTAATTATTACGTTTTTCATTATAAGTTGAATGAATTCCTAAAATTCCTTACGTATAATATATAATTATTGTGAATCAAAGAGGTTGTGAGACATAAGTATGGTACAGTTATTTACATTATTTTGTTCTAATTCTCATAATGCCTCTAGATTTTTTATAGTTGTAGAAGTGCACGGAAAAAAGGGGCAAGGTTTCTCTATATTCCTAAAAGTTTTTTTTAAAAATTGATATTATTGGATTTTGAAATCTTACGTAAAATGTACAAAATTTTCTTACGTATATGTAAGGTTTCATATATTATATGTTTGGTTTACAAGAATTTTCATCGATATTTTACATGATGTAAAGAAGTTGATTTTACTTCAACTTTGATTTGTCCAAATGCACTCACATGGAGTTTTACAACCCCAATGTTCCCTTTTTTTCCATGCCCGTCTTAAGTTTGTATCATGTCATTATTATGTGATTTAAGTTACTAGTCTGGAATCTGGAAATTCCTTGCTTTGAATCCGAATCCCTGACTCAATAGTTTATTATTATTCTGATATTTACACCCAAAAGTTTATTCTCAATAGTAGAAAGTATAATTTAATAAATAATAATATCATTTTATGAAAATTTTCAAACTTTTGTATTATTGTACTTGCAACTAATAACTAATATAAAACGTTACAAAATTTTGGTTATAAAATTGTTGCTCTTTATCATTGTCTTTTTTTTTCGTTTTTATGCTTTGCAGACTTCGAACGTTGCTTCTTTGCTATTCGGGCTCGTGCTGATGATTTCGATTCCATTTTTTGTTTGATGTTCTGTTTTTTTCGAGTGAATGGTAACCTTTATTTTCTGTTGTTTTGATTGTTGTCGCATTTCGTTTTGTCGTTGTTTGAGTCAACCCAGTTTATATATTATTATATATATTTATGTATCCATGCTCCATTCTGAAATCTGTGCGTATTTAAGTACATGTAATAGATAATAGAACAAAATGTTTAATGTTTAATGCAGCATGCCTTGTAATTTGTTATACCAAAATATTAATGGTTTTTTCAACATAGCTGTGAAAAAATAACAAAACTTTTGGCGTTTCTTTTTCCACTAAAACAAAATCAAATACTGTATTAATATTATTTATAAACTATGTTTTTACATTAACTATGTTATAACTTTTATAACTTAGAGGCATCACGTATAATATAATATTATGTTATCATGTTTTATACATGTAGATGTTTCTGGTCTCGTAAATGTTGGCAGACTATCTTATTTGTGTAGTAATTTGCCCCTTTTCTTTTTGTCGCAATGCGCTATAATATTATTATATTAATTTTGTTTAGGACGCCAACCGTAAACATGTAGTATTTTTGACCTTCTTGGTTTTGTTGTTTTTCTTTGTTGCGCTACATCTACGTGTTATATATATCTAATGATTCATATTAAGCTGTCTTATTTAAATATTACAGGTTATAAGGTATAATTATGAAATTATAATATACTCTGTTATTTCTGATTTATTATTATGGTAAAACAATATTCATTACTACAAACTACAAACTACAAAATAAACACTGTAACCGGTAATCTGTATAGTGTATCAATTACCTATACTATTATGTTTTTTTGACTGACTGTTGTATAACTATGTATTTACTATTATAATTCTCGATTATCGATACTTCTTGTATGTCAAATACCTAGGATGTAATGTAGAATGTATCTACTACCGAACCTATACGTTGTATTTTGTCAATTGCCAGTGCATCACTATAAAAAGTATTTTGACGTTAATGCTAATAATAATAATAATAATAATAGTAATTTTATTGATAGTTATTATTAGTTTTGCTGATGCAATTATTATGACGTATTAAGAATGTTTACAAAACAACATTGTGATGCATAATATTATTATAATATCTAATATCTTCTATAATAAGTGTCATTTACACATAAAATGAACTTTCTTTCTTTCTTTCTTTCTTCATTTATTTAACTTTTGGTATAAATATCATTGTTGCTTATATATTATTTTGTTTCGAAATAACAAAAACGATTAGACAAATTCATGCGCATTATTGTATTAGCAAAAGTAATACTAGTAACAAGTATTTTACCGTATTTATTTATGTTGATCTGTATCTATAATATATATGTATTGAAACGGTGATTAGTGTCAAAATAATGACTCTGTTATTGAATTCTATTCGTATTATCTATTATCTGAAAATATGAATGAAGAAGAAGTCTATATTATAGTGATTATAAGAAATAGGAAGAATAATTATTATTATTATTGTTGCTAAAAAAAGGATTACTATTAAATAATTTAATCATTTATATAATAATTATTTATTATTTCTTGAAGAAAAAACATGTCGCTATGTATTACGTGTATTACCTACAAACATACATACCTATAATATATTATAATGTCTATTTACCAGATTTACCTGTATTCTCTGTACCTTTTTACATAATATCATATGTACTTATTTACTCATCATATGTATTGGAAATTGAGAGGGTAGGATCAATTGTATGTGGATGACCTAAGCAATATTTTCATTCATCCTAATCCTACTGTTATAATAATACAAAGACATAAACTCAAATCTCTATAAATACCTGAATGAAATAGTCGTTCAGGACATGTTTAAAATCTGTTGAAAATAATATATATTATTGCTATACATACTACGTACATGTACAATAATTATACATGTTTCATGTTGTATAACGAACACTTACAAGAACAAAATTATCGCTCGACTTGTTATATGCAAAATACTACTACTATTATTATGTATCATGGAGTTGTAGGAAAAATATTGATATGAAAAACGACAAAAATATTAGAATGGTTGAGAAATGTGGATTATAAAGATGATTTTAAGATACAATGATGATGTGTAAAATATAAGGTCAAATTAGAAAGAATTCAACCGCGCTGCCTGTTTTAAGTGTAGTTATGAAAATTAAAGGCAAAAATGTATAACATAGAAAATATATATTATATTCTAAATTATAAAATTATAATACTATACAAACACGGTAATACGAATAGTAATAAAAGTAAGAACAGTGAGTAAACGTAATGATACAATATTATTATATGTTATAGATTATGAGATTGTGTATTATAGAGAGAGAAAGAGAAAGAGAGAGCAAGTGGAAAACACGAAAAGATATTGATAATGAAAAAAAGAGAAAAATGATACAATAAATGAATATCTAAAAATAACGATGATTATTTTGTAGTTTATGCATTTGTTTCAAAATTTGCATCATATACTGTCGTTTCATACATCTAAATCGAAATTATATTATAATTTATAATCCCATCATTAGATTATTTTTCTACCAAGATCAAGAAAAAGTTTTTTTAACCATCAATTTCCTTTCACTCTACATCACACGTCAGAAAGTCAAAGGTGAAAGTTCCTAGTGAAAGGCTTTTTGATACTCCAATGTAGTCACAGGTCACAGTCAAGGTACGTGGACTAACGTTAGTCTAAAAGTACCTTGGCCTTGGGTCACAGGTCACAGTATTCACTATTCACTTTGCTTTTTCTTCTGTGCATTCAGGTGTCATAGTTACAGAGGTTTTTTTGTAACTTTACGTACGATGTATCTGTGTTCTTCTATTTTAGTGCCTTTTTTCCTCCACTCCACTCTCAAAACTCAAAGCCTTGGAAATCACATATTGTATATTTTGTTGTTGAAAATTGAAAACCCCATCTATTTCATTTTTTCAGAGACGCATTTCGTATTTCGTATAACAGCATCTTCAATCTTATCGACTTGAGTTCCTCGTCCTCTCTTTTTCCCTTTAATTTCCAGTAGCAGTAGTAAGTTCTTTTTTAAATCTCGTCTCGACTCCTCAAACCTCGAAAATAAGGAACAAAAACACTGTGGAATACAGCTTTAAATAGATCTAAAACGGAACAAAGGACGAATATGCCTAAAACGGCAGAGATAAACGCGGTAACCAATTTCACTTGCAAAGTAAAGTTGTCTTGAATTCATGTCTCTGTTCTGTGAAATCCCATATTGATCCGTAATCCACGACATGTATGAAATTTCAGGTAGAAAAATATATTACTTCGGTGAAACAGAAGGCAGAACACCTTGTAAAACATGTACTTCCTGAACGCCTTTCTGAATTAAATGATACTCTAAACTCTCCAGAGTTGATGGTTGATGACCTGAAAAATCTTCATCAAGATATCAACATTCTTGTCCCTACAACAACAACGCTGTCAGCATCATCAACTAAAACTACAGTTGTTCAAAAGAACAACCCGGAACCAGAAGTTCTCCAGACAATTACAACATTAGAGTACGTTCAGGAAATTGGGAAATGGATAACCCAACTTCTGCATTCCGTTCTGTATTCTAGATTCATGAATTACGATAGTTTTCTCTTTGTATCCAATTTTTTATTTTCGTTTTTTTCTTGTGGGTTATGAATTTCAACAGTGCTCAACAGGATGTAGAATGTCAGGAGTTGCTTGAAAATCAGGAACAAGTCGTAGCTCCAAAGAAACGTAAACTTGAGGAAAGTATTATGGAAATTAATATTGGAGAAAAACCTAAAGTTTTAAAGAATGAACAAGGAACTCGTGTACACGTCTCCAATTCAGGTCCAGTTCCTGTCAATGAGAAAGTTGCACATGTCATCAATCTTGGAAAACCCATTGTTAAACAACTGGCGAGAGATGCCAATCTTCTAAAAATGTGGATCACTTTCCTCATACCAAAAATTGAAGATGGGAATAACTTTGGCGTTGAGATACAGGAAGCCATTTTGTCAGAAGTTCAAATTATTGAGGCTGAGGCGAGTGTTTATGGCGATATGGTCACACGGTAAATTAATAGTTGAACTTTCTGCAGTAAAAGCAGAAAATTTTTACATAGAACGAAATTGCATGCTTTCTCTTTTTTGTTTTTTTTGTTTAACTCCAAGGTATTTCAAGAATCGCGGAGATGTACTCTCAGAGATTACAAAGTTCCCAATGTTGAGCGATTATCGGAGATTAGTGGACGAGATTGATGAGGCTCAATTCATAAAAATTCGAAACACATTCTCCGACGTCAGGGATCACTACGCTACACTATATGATTTGACAAATAAGAATATGGCCAAGTTAATTCAACCAAGGAATTCGAATGCTAGTAATCTGTACTAATACCAGTTCTACCAGCGAAGAGAATCTCATAACTCATAATGTATTTACTTGTACAAGTGACAAAAAATGTATGATGCAGCAACTGCACTCAGTGAGAGTCTAGAGTTCAAATGACCACCAACGAATATCAAATATCTAGATCTAAATTTCTACTCAAGTGTTATACTGGTTATACACATAACATACATCGTTCAATAAGGATACAAAAGAAAAGTACTCCCGCGTCCTTTATTTTTGACACAAATAAAACTAATCAACGGAGGCCCCGCGTCTATGCGTAGACCGTAGACTAATAGTAAATAATAATTGCTAACAATTAATACTTGTCCATTGTCCATATTTACATACGGCATACGGGTACATGGTATTATGTCACAAAACATGAATAAACTGTAGCAATTGACAATTGACCCAAAACATTTTACTTACTGCATACAGTTTTTTCTTTCCATTAATAATTATTCACTATTGACTATTGATGCTTTCAACTTTACTTAAACCTTAAAAGTGCATACAGCTTTTCATTTTTCGTTGATTCGCTAATTCAACTAAGCATTGAGCCCTATAAAATATGAAACGTTAGCAGTTAGCAAAACCAAGTGAAGTTACCCTTTTCCATTTTCAGTACACACAGAAGCACAAAAAAGAATTGAAATGATTATAACAAAAAATGTGGATAAATACACACTTAAAGTCTATTTACAATTTTTCAATTTTCAATTTTCAATACCAGATAACTGAACTGACACAGCATAGAAGCTTATCACTATCTATGAATAGTACAAGCAAAAGAATAATCCTTTTAAGTTACAAAGTATCAATATGGATTGGATGGGTTTGGTATTATAGAAATGATTGAAAATATCTATACATGTAAATTTATGTCAGAATTTATGTATCTATTGTCACGATTGAATTGTCAACTCTATAACATAATGAATTAGATACATTTGTAATTTGTATTTTGTACGACGATTTACTATCCATAATGCATAATACATATGCATGACACATTACATGTACATAATATAATGATACATACAACAAGGTTGCATATAAAATATATAATAAATCCATGAAAAAACATACATCTATAGCTTGTACATTGTACACACTACACACTACACACAAAGCAACTCTATTCATTTGAATTTATAGATTCTCTCTCTTTGTCATACTAGTCGTGTATATGATGTATAATATTATGTTTATATACTGCCTAAATATATTCGAGATAATGGTAATAGTAATGTTCTATTATTATTATATTATTATGGTAAACCAAAACACACAGAACTATACACATGTATAATGTATACGTTGTATGTTGACGCTCAAATTTGCAGTTGCACTAAACACTAAACAGAGACTAGAATACAGAGTCGGCTTCATAATTCATAATGCTATAATATTTCAGTACATATTGCATTATTATTTATTTACTATTTACTAATATTTATTATCGTTGCACTTTTTGAGTAGAGACATTCATTATATTCATTCTGAGTGGAAATTTGATAATTATTTTTGATTATTACTGTAAATACTTTTTACTTTTTATACACACATAGACAGATCAGTGATCAGTGATAAACAAGAATTGTGGAAAACGTTTCATCTCTTTTTTCTCCTTATCTATTCCCAATTCCCATTTTTCGCTTTGAAACTTTTGCACCTCCACTATATAAACTATAAACTATAAACTGGCCTCTATAAAATACACAAAAACAGTAATAATTGATTGTGTCAGTATGTCAAGTATTTTATGTCCTGTGTAAACAAACAGTGCAAAAGTATTAAAATTATCAGTACATATGTGTGTATTGTGTATTGCTACTGATATTATAGGATATAGGATATAGGATTGTGTATTGTGCATATATTTTATATTTATGTTTAATAGTTAAACAAATAACAAATAATTTCCCTTTAGTTTACTGTTTACTAGTCTTTTTAATTTGACATGCCATGAACTTCTGTTTTGATTTGATTAAATTACTTTTGGCGTTCGTCATTTACACAGAAAAGGTAATAGTTAGAACGTTAGAGTCTCTACTTTATTTTTTGTACCATAAATGTTGGGAATTACCTTTAGTGCAGTTTTTTACATTTTACACCAAACCTCTACTAAACATCTTCCCATTTAACATAATGGGAAATAAACTGTCAAATTTGACTTACTGGACGAATCCAAATTCTGATTTCGATTACACTTATTTACAACGGCAACCGGATTTACATAAAGTTCAGTTGAATGAACAAAATAATAAGAGTAAGAAACACGGCTATCGTTTTTTTAAATGAAATATCACAGTTCATAGTATTATGAAAAGAATAATAACAAATAGCCATAATATTTTCCAGCATTTTTTATTTATTTTTACTAATTACTGTGCTCTTGAATCTTGATAATTGTCTAGTTATTAATTTGGACTTTTCTGGAAATTTCGTGGAGGAAAATGGTTTGAAAAAAACCAAAAAGAACGTGAAACCTAAAAAACCAGATATTAATACATTGCAATGGGGTAAAAAACTGAATATAGTTTAAAATATAATTTATCCTTACTTTCCTTTTATTTTCCTTTCCGGTTGTTGTGAACTGTAATTTTAACTTTTATTTTCTGTCTTTTCATTTTTCATCACCATTTCTCTGATGTTGATTTTTGGCCCTGAACAGAAAAAATAGAGAAAAAACTTGATCGTTCTGTACTTCGAGGCTTACAGAAAAGTGACAAAGTAATCTGGATCAAAGGTAAAATTGCTGAGGAAGGAAGAATCAAGTGGATTGGTCGAATTAACGGTGGACTCTTTGCCGGGCTACAACTGAAGAATCATGTCACAGTAACGCTTTTAGGTTTGCACCCCTCTAGAGATCTCAAGCTACCTGGATTTAATTGTAAAAAGAAAAGAGGCCCAGCAGTCGTTTTACTGTCACAAGTGATCCCTTACGAACATTTCTTGCAAATTTGTCATCAATCAGCATCTGGACAGCAGCAACATCAACAAAGTGATTCACAAAATGACAATCCGGGCTCACCGCCATTGATCGATCTCACAACCAGTCCTAACGACGATTCAATGGCTCTGCAACAAAGTAAAGTGGGTTGGAACACTGGGGATCGAGTGTATTTCCATCAAAGGAAACAACGCGCTACAGTAATTTATGTAGGAGTAGATGATGACAAGCTACAATATGCAATCATTGAATATGTAAGAAATATAAAATTTTTATCTATACTCTATACAAAATATAAAGATACTTTTACATCTTGTACTGTGTTTCTAAAATTATTTTATGGTAGAACTGGTGTAAATTTATATTTCATTTAATTAATTAAAGGATAATCCCGTCGGCGACCCAAATCTTATACCCAATTCAGACTTCAAATTCAAAAGGGGCCATGGGAGAAAAATTTCATTGCTTAAACTGGTTGCTGAAACATTCATTGAGAGTCCAGGTGAAAGTAATTCAAGTGAAAGGGGGCAGAGAAGATTAGAGCCAGTTCCATTTAATCTAAACCATGATGTTGAAATGACAGATATGTCCATGTCAGGTAATAAAAATATGCATGACTGCTGTACATTATACATTATATTTCATCAGCAAACAAAGATATAAATTTTAAAATAAAAATTGTGTTTGATTTACGTTGTATGTTTTATATGAAACGGCAATAGAAAACTCTCCAGACTTGACATCCAAACTGTGTAAACCAAGTAATTTAGAAAAAATCAGCGATGGTGTTCACAGAATGGAATTGGTAAGCTGTTTTTACTCACTCTAGAATGTAAAATATCTGTACCTCATGAGTCATGACATATTGTACAATTAATTAAATAAATATAATAATATGTAGTGTGTAAAAAGTACTGAAAGAATTTTTCCCCTTTTTCACTCCAGAAATACCCAGGAAATCAAGGAACATCTTCTCAAAGTTCAGACAGCCAGAGAAAGCAAAGTCTTAAAACTAAAACCAAAATACCCAAACTCGATAAACATTCAAAACCGTATACTCGGGCTGTAAATCCTTATCCTGAAGCTGGGGATCGTGCCCTCCTTGATTCTTCTTCTATTCCAGATTTACAGAGAGGAATACAAACAGTAAGTTGCAGAAATTCTAATTCACTATCTATCATTATGTACAAGAAATAAATTGTCATTCGGATAATAGTTATTTTTATTGCATATTATGATTGAATTGTATTTCTGACTTCTTACAGAGATTACAGCAGAGAGGACGGGGCTACACAAACGGTCAGTATGCTAACAGTCAACATCCACTCGAGTCTCAACCATCCAGCTCTAAGACTCGATGCAATCCCAGAGGTCGAGGATCTCGTGCTCCACAGGTTTGTTGTTAATTCAATTATTTTTTTCAGTAGAAATCAGTGTACTCGATAATAAAAAATTATGATTAAATATTGATTATATGGACATGAATAATATTTTAATTCAATTGTACTTCTTATTTTTTTCTTCACAGCCTACCAACACCAACCATTCTCTTGAAGCAAATCATGCCAATCGAGAAGATGTGGAACATCCGACATCCGATTCAGAAGAAATCGGTAAAGCATCAAACAAAAATGATTGAAAATCAAAAATCATAATACAAAATCTATTTTGTTTTGTGTTTGTTGTTTGTTGTGAGTTGTGAGGTATAAATGATAAATGATGAAGTAAAACTGTCTTGATTGTTTTGGCTTTATTTAGATTCTGTAGAAGGCGGAGTGAAAGTTGGGGAAGAAGTTATTTGGTTTTCTGATGAAGATTCCTGCTTGCCATTTAATGGGACTATCAAGAAAATATTTAAATGCTCAAATGGATTTGAAGCTATTGTAGATTTTGTAAGTGACGATACAAGATAGGAAAACAATTATTATTACATTTTTTCGGAACTGTACAGTTGACAATGTAAATTTCTTGATCCTCAATAAAGTAACGAATTATTGGATTTTCTCTTTTTTCTCTTTGAACAGAAAGGTGTTACTCAAAAAGACACATACAGACTCAAACCCCTTGAAACAACATTAGGATACAGAGTCAACTTAGATGAACTCATCTCTGCTAATAGTGGTGAAAATGGAACACCAGAAAATGGAAATATCAATAATTATTCCCCATCTTCTTCACAACGAGGCTATGGAAAGGGGAACAAGAGACAGAAACTGGATGAGAATGAGAATGAAAATTTGATCATTTCTCCTGATGAACCCCTTGCGCCTCATATCACAGAGGATCAAACAGATGCTTTTGGTATAATAAAATATAAAATGAACATATAAGAAATCAGAATAATTGTGTATTTTGTATTGTGTACACCTTTTTATCAACAATAATTAGTAAAAAATTTCTGATTTCTAGCAAAAAAAAATGTAAATATTAATACCCATGCACATTTTGGTTTTTAGGAATGAGAAAAGGGATTTCCGGGCAAAGTAATTCATGTTATTTGGATGCAACTTTATTCTCTCTATTTTACTGTACAAATACTTTCGACAACATGCTCCTCACGCCCACTGCTGATGATGAGCCCAAAATTAAAGAATACAAAACTTGTCTCAGAAATATAGTTCAAATTCTAAGAAGAAACCGATTTGTACCGGGGCACGTGGTTATGAATTTTAGAAAATTGATTGGTCATTTTAATTCTGCTATATTGGGAAGATTTATGGGTAAGTACAACAAATTATTATTATTGCATATTTTTTATTTTGACTATAATATAATATAAAATATAATATGCATTTTTACAGTAATATTTTCCTTGAAAAGTTAGAAAGTTAATTTTGTACCATATTTTAGATGCCGAGGACCTTCTTTTCATTATTTTCGGAGAAGCTTTCAAAGTTCCTCATTTTTTTGAATACACAACTGATATGTCAGACTATATTCATCAAATATGGTCAGAGCCAGGACAAGTTGCCACTGTTCAACAGCTATATGAACATAGTATGGAATTTTGGGGAAATCTCAAGTTGAAAAGTGTACCTTCACCAGCATTAATTCTTCAAATGCCCAGAAATGATGGGAAATTGAATTTTAAACGGATAATACCAAATCTACAGTTGGATCTCAGCAAAGTTATGGATGGTGAGAGTTTTTAATTCTCAATTCATTCTCTTTACATTTGTATGCACTTTGTGTGTGTGTGTAAAACCTCATTCATAAGAAACTCATCAAATGCCGAGTTTTGAGTTTTGAGTGTGTAAAGTGTAAAGAAGCGACTGAATTATGTCAATTCTTCATAATTTTTAATAAATATATTACTTTTCTTTGTTTTTCACCTTTCATCAGGTCACTACTTTTGTCCCTGTGATAATCCAGTAGAAATAAAGTGCAGTTCATGTACCCAGGAAGCGACAGGTTACTGCATTAATTGTGTTGCCCAAGCAGGAGTTTTTCATGAAAGCTTAGGACATGAGTTCCAGGAACAACACGTTTCAAAGAAGAGCAGCTCAAATTTAAAAATGAATCTAGTTGCTGTCATATGTGTTGGATATAATCACTACACGTCGTTTGTCAAATGTGGTTCTAATTTACATTCACCCTGGTTATTTTTTGATTCTGCTGGTCCACAAATCTGTCTCATCCAGGACATGGCCCACCACATAGAGTGTTTGGAAAAACAACCTGAATTAAATGATGGCAATTGTGGTGGATTTAAAACTCGAATTCTAACCGACTGTCACCTCTGTATTTATACTGCATGATTTTGTATGGAGTATGGAGTATGGAGAAAGTGTAAATAAATGTAATATTACATATTTTATGAGCGTCCAAAGTTTTCAGTGATTTGTGAACTAAATAGAATATAATTTACACATTTATTATTTATGATAATTAATTATGTATGAGTTCTTTTGCGTATTGCGTATTGTAGAGAAAGGTATTTATTATTTATACTTTATGTATAATTTGTAATATTTTATCCTTTTACAATGTTGTGCATGTCAAATATCAACATAAAAGTATCACATGTACAATGCACATACATGAAAGATATATTATTGTGAATTGTGAGAGATTCTTTGCGTGTGAGTGGTTTGAAAAGTTTGAGACATTATTTTATGAAAAGATGAAAAATAATAAACATAAAAGAGCATGTCTGAAACAATGTACGTCGTTTTTAGATTAAGATTTACAAAACTATTGAAACAAACGTTTAAAAATAGCTCTTGATATATAATATGGAATTTTTTTAAGAGAAAAGAAAAAAACATTTGTAAAACCTAAAATCACAAATACAATAAATGCAGAAAGCTAAAATTGTTCTTTATATATGAAAAATTGGAAGCGATTGCTTAAGTATATATTTGATGGTGCATGATGCATAATACATTTTTCACATCAATTTCACTGAATAAGCACGAGAACGCTGACAGAAGAACGACAGGATTTCTAAGAATTGAATATTTTTAATTTCAGTTTATTCGAGAAAAAAATATCGAAAATTCATTGTACTCAAAAAAATAATTACTTGTTATGATTATTTAGTTAGGAAACATTATTGATTATAATTATTATTATATGTTTTATGTTGTACAAAATTAATGACTCATAACATAGACGAAGAAAAGACTATTGTGCATTACATAATACATATAATATTGAATACTGAAAGAGAAAAAACAGTCTAAAAAAATTCTTTTTTTTTCGTGTTACAAAAACTATATTATTTGTGAGAATTTTGAGTATCGAGTATCGAGCATAATATCTCTTTTTGATATAATATTTATAATTTATGTAGATGCAATGAATTCAATCAGCCATATACATATTACATATGTATATAATTTGCTGATCAGCCATGTCTCAAAATCCTTCACCGCCAGTAGAACGAACAACCAAGTGTAGAACCGATCCTGTGAATTCATCAGTGCCACAGTTTTAGAATTCATATTACAATTACTAAAGTACACACAACAGAGGCAGCACATTATATCAGTACATATAACAGGACATAGGGGAAAAATTATTAATAATTTTCATATTTCACGCAAGTGGGGTTTTTCCCTTTTTACTAGTGCGAAAATAACTAGCTGAATAAATTCAAATGATGATCACTGATATGCATGATATATTTAAACAGTTTAAAAAAATCTTACCATCTCGTACTCGGAGGTCGTTCAAGCTATGTATTCACATGAAAAGAAAAAATGAAACTTTATCAGAATAATCATCATCGATTCCCAATGAGTAATACTCAAGCAAGTAAAAGTACATGTTGAATGACAGCACAAACACAAACACACAAACTTTATCACTGTACAAACATAAAAATGTGTGGAATTGAGATATATATATTATGTGAAATGTAAGAATAATGTTTTTATATTTTAAACTCACTTGCTACCCTCAGTTAAATGCTTTCCCATAAAAATGAGCTTTTGGTGAGCAGGTTCAATTCCATTCATTTCCGCAATTTTTGCCTTCAATTTTTCCACAGTGGTCTCCTCTGGTACCTCAATACTTAACGTTCTCCCCTCCAAATTCTTTACTGAAATCTTCATATTGTCTTCTAATTATTCTTCTCTATAAAATGGAATAATATGAAATATGCAATGTAATGATTGTAAAAAAAACCTTAGGTTCTATTTCAGTTTGCAGTTACAAAACTTTCGTTACTACACAAAGCAAACTATAGTGTTTTTTTCCAGAGAATTAAAAATACAAAAGAATAGTGTCACTTGAGAGAATAAAAGGGGATTTTAATTTTTTATATTGTACAAACCTAATTTTCCTTTGAATCCCTTGATGAGCAAGCTTATATCCTTCGACTGGACAACTTTTAAGTACACACTGATTGATATTGAATTGAGAAAACACACACACACACAAAACTTCAAGTGCTAGCTTCTGTGCCTTTGTACTACTGAGTACTGAATAATTTTCAAGAAAAAACAAAACAAACAGACATGGATAAGACATAAGACTTAAGGCTATCTTCTTCTAGGACATTATTGGCCGGAGCGAAGCGGAGGCCTAATATAACCAGTTCTGGGTTTTTGCGTGACGCTCTTTTCGTACCCTACACCCGTTTTTGAGCGTCACGCTAATTTTTAATTAATAAATGTTGTTTATTAAATCAAAAATAATTAATTAATTCGTACCCTACACCCGTTTTTGAGCGTCACGCTTATTTTTAATTAGTTTTTAATTAATAAATGTCATTAATTAAATAAAAAATAAATAATTAATTCGTACCCTACACCCGTTTTGGAGCGTCACGCTAATTTTTAATTAGTTTTTAATTAATAAATTTTATTTATTAAATAAAAAATAAATAATTAATTCGTACCCTACACCCGTTTTTGAGCGTCACGCTAATTTTTAATTAGTTTTTAATTAATGAATCATATGTGGTAATATATCTTGTTACATTGCACATCAACATTTCTTTGCTTTACTCGTTCTTAATCAACATTGTATAAGAATAACATATTATGACAGCATTAGTATAGTTGTTTATTCATATTTACTAATGCATAATACGTGTTGATAAATTGTATATCATATATGCGTAATAAAGAGCACCAATTAAAATTTTAATCAATAAAAAACTCCTGGCGTACGTGTGAACATTCATTCCGTGTTTCAGGTCACGACCCCTGCGGGTCGCGAGACGCCAATCAGGTACACGCTTTTTTTTCCGATGCTCGCTCCCCTGCGGATCGGGAGACGCCGTTTAGCTGCACGACATTTTTTCCGAGGCTCGCTTGCATGTGAATAATATTTATAGCAAAATATATAGCAAAAGTTGCAATCAATAACCAGCTTCTGGCGCAAATATCAAAGTAGGTTCACGGTCTCAGAAAGAATCCGTTGTAGAATTGCCAATGTTTTGATGCTCAAATGGAAACAGACGCTTGGAGAATGACAAATTTTACCGCTATCAAAACCAACGCCAAAATCCGAGCACCACTCATAATTAGTTTTAATGTGCGTTGCATGCAAATGATCGTTCATTGGCGCGCTGGCGCCTTAAAAACTTTACGACACTTACGACAGGGGGCTGATGTTAATCTATTTAACTTGTTAACTCCTTAAAATTTACACTGCAACACATTTAAGAAATTTCACATTGTTAACTGATGTCCATTGGCGAATCTGGTGTCTGAAGACTGTCATAACGTTTGCAATTTTATATATTTGTTGTTGTTGAGTAAGTAGTGTAGGAGTGTTATACGATGAATTTGGTAAGCAAGTACTAAGGTTGCTATGTGCAATGTCAAAATCAGCTTACGAAGTGTTTTATACAGATAGCAATAAAAATTATAGTAAGTTTGAAGTTAAGTAGTAGTTCATTTGTATGCAATTTACCTTGTCTGTCTGAAGTGTACTTGTTATGGGAAGATTTATATGTGTTAAGTTTTTTAGTGCAATAGAGTTGCAATATGTTATTTGGAGTCCTTTCCCGACGTTTTTGTTCCTTGCATTTTATGGTCTTTGATGATTAGTAAGGTGAGCCAGCGGATATTCAAACAAATTCATATGCTGAAATCCTTGAAATTTGGCGCGAGTGGTATGCCATCTATTGATTTGTCATAAGCTTACTTGATAGCAAGAATATTAGTTTGTACCGCATACATAGATGGCATAGTCTGACCTGCGCCAAATTTCAAGGTAATCAGCATATCGAATTATTTGTTTAAAGCTGAATCGGCTTAATGATAAGTTAAAGTTTAATGAACGTTGAATAGATGTTACTAAAAAAAACGTTTTTTTTACTCTGTCCAGTGCTGAACAGCACTGGCCAGAGGTTAAGCGTTTAATAAATGAAATGAATAGTGAATCAAGTGGTTACAATAATAATCCAGCTTCAAATCCGTTTATTACTTCGTGGCTCTTTCAAAAGCGAGTGGAGATGTTTTTCCAAGATATATTGCCTTTCTTATTTCCTTTGGAAGATTTTTGGTGGAGGTAAGCTGTGAAAACTTTGTAGCTTGTTTATTTTAGAACATTATGACTTTAGCTATAGAGCTGTAGAAAGGATAAAACGTGTAGCGCTGCTTTACATTTGCAGCGGAAGTTTTTGACTTTAGCGCAATAGCTGACAGTGTAGCGGTAATTAACAAATGATGCTAATTTTTAAATGTAGGTCATTTTATGTTCCAAGATACCTTGAAATGCATTTGAATTTGGTCAAATTTTTTTAATTTCAATCTTTTCGCCGATGAACAAAAATTTGTTGCACTGTTCACGTTAGAGACAGTGGCGCCAACAATCACTTTCTGTTGGTTTATGGTTTGTATGCGTACATGTTGTTGAAATACTTAAGTAATGTGCTTGCCATGGCAAATGTAAATCGTTGGCGCAAGTGTAATAGTTGCAGTGGTGGTTCAGTAGGTGTTGGCGCACAATAAACTATTGTTTTTATGGATCAATAGTGTAAAATTGTTGTTGTAGCGTGGGAGGGAAAATAATGTACGTGAGTTGTTTGTGGTTTTTAGGTTGAATGGCAATCTCGTGGAAGTCCCCATATGCACGGCTTATTATGGGTGTCTGGGAGCCCAAAAATGACTAATCTTGAGCAAGAAGAAATGCAGCGGAAAATCCAAAGATACTTTGATCAGTTTATCATTACTATGGTCTTTGGCGATAAGGATGAGTCAAAAGAACGTGTTAGAAAGAGTAATCCATGTGCCCGAGACCCTTTGGCAATAGAAAATGAATGGGAAGATTATATTGATTTAGTTACTCTTGTTCAACCGCATCGTTATTGTGGTGATTATTGTTTACGATGGGACAAGATGAAGAAAAAACGTAATTGCCGGTTCGGGTTTCCTCAAGCTTTAAAATTAAAAAGTGCCCTAGAAAAGTGTGAGGGGAAATGGAAGTTACTTACTGAACGAAATGATGAGTGGGTAAATGCACATAATATTGACATTTTGCGTACTTGGCGGGCTAATGTAGATCTTAAACCAGTTGTTGATAAGGAAGCTGTAATTAATTACCTTTTAAAATATTGTACAAAAGCTGAGATTTTATCAAAGAGAAGTGGTGAATTATTTCAAGTTTTAATAAATGACACTAGTGATTATAGTGATTCGAAGTCTGTGTTCCAAAAGTTGCTTATGAAAATAGTGGGACAAAGAGATTATTCGTCGCAGGAGGTGTGTCACTTGTTGATGTCGTGGCCGTTGTATCGGGATTCTAGGACTTTTGTTAATTTGTAGATGCACTCTGAAGTGTCGTACACAGTGCTAGGCAAAAGAAGTACTGATACCGTGTTTAAATGTTACTTGCAGCAGTATCGGGGAAGAGATGACATGTTGCAAAGTTTATCTTTAGTTGAATATGTGAAAAAGTACAATCGTATTAACAAAAAAGGGCA
>JAQGBH010001734.1:0-29570 GCA_034698265.1 Sminthurinus aureus | reverse complement strand
GCTTCCGGAGCCTAAAGCATTTATGCTTTGTAGGCGATATAAAATCCTCACGGAGGGAGGATTTTTAACTTTATTTGCACTATTTATATGAGTTCGTTGTGACAATTCGGCATTGGTTCATAAAAAAGATTTGCAGGAGTAAAGCTGAAGCTTGTTTGGTTTTTTTGGGTGTTTTGTTTTGTAATTTAAACAAGTGCGTTTGTCTCTATAGTCTCTATATAAACAAGACAAATTCTTCTCCGTGTATCTGATGCCTGATGCATTCAATTTTGAATTAGAAACAGAAACAGAATTAGAAAGATTTAAAGCAGGTACTCTTTTTAATTTTGATTTAGATGGATCAGTTGTCTTCTCAAATGGTACAATAACTTTTACAAGTGTAGTTTGAGCGCTACTTGAAACTCGAAACTCGAAACTCATTATGTAATTTTCCACCATCCCCATTCTGCATATACTTTTAAGGTGTATTGTGTATTGGTTTACGGTTTTTATTGCAAAGTTTGTTTCAAAGGCGTATTGGGATTTGGGTGCGGAGAACTGGGAGAGTTTAGAGTTTACCTAGTGAAAGAAGAAAGAAGTGTAATGACAAAAATCTGAATTCAAATGTTCCAAATGTAAACACTGCACACAATTTGGACTATCGAGAATCGAGACGGAGTCTTGAGTTTTGAGTAAATACTTAAGTTGGCATTGATTTTTTGACACTTTTCTCAAGTACATGTTCTTCATTCTTCATGTTCTCACTGGCACTTGCACTGCACTGGTACTGTGCAAACAGGGAATAGTGACAAAAAGTTTGTAATTTTATTCAATCCGCTCATTTCCTCAGGTCTATTGTCTTAATTCTCAATTTCGCCCAGGAATGAACAATCTATACAAGTTTACATAAGGTACAGTACATGTGTACAATAAAGAATCTAGAATTTAGAATGTAGATGTAAGCACATGTGACGGAAATGGTTTGTGTGAGAAAGAAGCAAGAACTAGAGCACTACAGTTTACAGTAAGTAAAATTGAAGATTCTCTTACTTCATTTCCCACAGAGTAAGTTAGTATAGACGGTATAGGATTTTTTTGTTTCATTTTAAGCAAGGACACATTGTTTCATCCAGGGTATCATAAGAAAGTTAGAACAAGGAACGAGGGAGAGAGAGAGGATTGCTGCTCTTGCTGCTCGGACGAACCGTCATATGGATGAAATTTCTGTCATTTCAAAGTGTAGTTATATAATAAACTCCATGTTTTTTATATCAAAAGTCCGTTTTAAAATGTACAATCTAAAATGTACAGGGTACATCGTGCATAAGTATATATTTTCTATATAAAAATGAACTACAAAAGGTACTTGTGATTTTGGAATTCTTTGTATGAATTGTTATTTTATGTACAAAATGTGCAGTATTTAACATACTTTAGCATTTTCCCCCTCCAAACTTTTCTCTTTCTCCAACAGGTATTACACAAGTTTTTAAGCCCTTTAAACCAACGGCTCTTTCTCCTTTCTCATTCCTTCAGCCTTTACTTGACTTTCCTACTTTCTTTCTTTCTCCCGTTTGATTAGAGAATTGAGAATGCTGAATGGAAAATGGAGAATAGGACTCTACAATCCAGAATCTAGGAACGAAAAACTAGGAACCATGAATATTGTAAAACAACCTTGCTCAGTTTTTTCTTTACCTTGTTCAATGAACATTGAACAATATTTTTCTACGTTTAGATTTGATTCAAAAATGCTCTAGATTTTAAAGGTTCCATTCCTTCAAAAAGTATGGTATGTTCTGTTATATCTGCATGTTTTCAAGTACAAGCCTTAAAAAGCAGGTTTGTGCATTTTTTATATTTTTTCCCTTTAGTTTTTGTTTGTGGTGTATTTTCATTAATATGTAAGTATTGTGAGCTTGCTCCTGTTTCAAACTTCCTTTGTTTCTAATCATTTTATTATACATCGGTTTTATGCAACAAGAGTAGATATTTTTTTATTCGAAAATAGGATTTTTGTCACCTGTCTCCGTGTCCTAGAACTTCCTTGTGTTTCCTCAACATAATGTAGTGTACTCCAAAATGGATTTACCTGTTGTTTTAGTGCAACATGAATCCAGTCTCCGAGCTTTATTTATCAACATGTGTTGTCTGTTGTTTCTGTATCGTACACTGTAAACTGTACACTCTATTTAAAGTCACATGTAAAATAATTAAATTTGGAATGAAATGTTCTACACATGCGTAATGTAGTCATATTACATAAAACAGAAAGCACAAAACGTAAATGTACAATGTACAGACTACAGTCACAATGAGGAAAAATAATGACCATGAAAAATACAAAGTGCAGAATGCAGAGTACATGAGGAGATAAAAGAGCAATATGTTAGATGAAAATATCTCATTCTATATTCTAGATTCTCTAGACTTTAGAATCAAGGGCCACATGCACTTAGATTTTTTGCCGGTTTTTGACAAACAAAGGTAATTTCTACACATGGCTCTACTGCATTGAAATTGTTAAAAACGTACAGTGTACAAATAACTTTGCTCCTATTTCCTTTACTTCAATCCGTTCTCCATCCATAAATGACGAGATTTTTCCTCTTGTAGGTACAAAAGCCAAACAGACCAAACAAGAAATATAGAGAGGACAAAGACGAAAGTAGGATAGGATACGAAATAATGTCATGTACAAATGTAAGGTTGTTACTTTATTCATATTTTAATTTTGAAAACTTCCATAATATTCCGTATTCCATAGTCCATACACGCACAAACGCGTGTGTACTTTTATTTGAATTTGAAATATTTATACTGTGCAAACAATGCATACACTTGTGGTACTACTCTCCTAATAATGATTATTTAAGAAAAGGGTTTATTCATACTTGATGCAAAACTGGACAGGGACAAAAAGAGTAATTGAAATAGTAGATAAAAGATTTTGCACGGTTATTGGTGCAGTATTTGTACTTTCTCAGCTGGTACAGAGTACAGAGAATAAAATAGCAAATGTATACTGGCTGTTGTGTGACGTTTGACGAGTCAAAAGTCAAAAAGCAAAACATAGGAAATTCAGAAATGTAATTTTAAATGTTTTGTCTACTTTGTAAATTTGAAACTGGAAAAGCTTTTGGATCTTGGATCTTGGATGCCAGACAATGTAAATATTTGTCCTAAAGTTCATATTCTAGATTTCGTAGATGTGTATTATGCAACATGTAAAATATACATTATATTATTAATACATGGATGAATTTTCTTTTTAATTATGTCAACTATGCTCCTTCTTCTTCTTCTTATACTCTATGCTGTTTCTCTTCTCTTCTCTGCTCTTTCTTCTGTGTTCTGTGTTGTGGTAGAAATACAAAATTGAAAGCAACCCTTGGAAAAAAAATTTATTGTGGTATCTCATGAGATTTTTCACCAAATTTGCACTAAAATCTAGCTAAAATGTCTTATTTGATATCATTAGATTCTCGTTGAATAAAAAACACGTTTTTGAGAACAGACTCATTTCCTGGTTATCGATTGGTTTTCATATGGGAGAGTAAAACATGGTGATAAATCCGTCAACATTGACAATTGACAGTGATAATTTCAAAAAGATGGGAAAGTAAGACTGATCTTCACAAATTTATCCGTCCTCTACATCCATAATCCATAATATCAGTGCTCAATTGTAGATTTTCATTCACATCATTTCTCACAGACGTACAACATCTCTTTACTCTTGACACTTTATTCGTCTAGATTCTATCTGTACCATACGCCAAACGTAGACGGATAAAGAGATAAGAGATGCATACTCCTACATCTTAAATCTTAATCCATTCATCTTGGGAATAAAATTTAGCGCAAACAGTCTGAATCTGAACTAGTCAATCGTCAATCGTGCGTTGGTCCGAGTTCCGAGTAGATATCGTTTAGAGTGCAGTATAGAGTATAGAGTATGGACCTTCTTTCATTCATTCATAAATCTAACCTAGAAAAAAATAATGGGATAAAAATACACCCAATGGTTTGTTGGAGAAATTACTAAAAGGTACAAATATCTTACAAGTATTTATGGATTGCAAATACGTGTAGAGTGTGCAGTGCACACACAAACAGAAACAGAAAAAGTGATGAGATGTTTGTGGGAGAGGGAAGATGATCAATCAAAAATGTACAAGAAAAAGCTCGATATGACAAGTTGATGGAACACAATGTTTTTTTGTTTTTCTCTCTTCCTTACACCGTTCTCGTAACCAACCAACACCACGTGTACCATGTTACATGTACAATGTACAATCTACATCGGTCATGTGTCATTCATATACTTATGTACTATAGGCTATAGGCTGAAGGGCTGCTATACAAATGTTGTTATCTCAACTAAATTTCCTATTTCCTAAACGGGAATTATTTGGAATGTAAAGTGAATCTCAGGGAAAATGACATAGCTAAAATCTAAAAGGTCAGAAAAACCAATGTATCAGTACTTGAAGATACTTTATCTCTCCTTATGTAATTGAAACATTGCTCATTTCAAAGGATAACGGGTTGAATGACAACTGCCTCTATACTCCATACTATACTAAAAGAAACTTTTTGGTATTTTTGTTTGTTTTATGAAATATTTTTATGACTAGGAAATTTTGCCTACCGTACACATTTACTTGGTACTATTTAAAAATATGACAGAGAACGAGATTATTGATTGTTGATTGTTGTGCCAATAAAACCACTACACTAGCCGAATGAAATTTTTATAAAAATAATATCCGTTTGGATTTTGGATAGTCTCAGCCAGCCAATATTATAGCTACATAGCAAATGGACAATCTTAGCCAGCCAAGATACATATATATAGTAGATGGACAGGAAATAGATTTTTTATTGCATAAAAGGCCTGAAAGTATTGAAAGCAGCATCAAAAGACAAGTGCACAAGTGAACAATCTTTAAAGCATAAAGGATCAAGAATACGAAGTGTTTTGTACGCAATATGTTGTGTGATCTCAGACGGATTGTGTAAATGGCGTATGCAATCCAGCAGTAACAGTTGGAAAGAAAGATGGGAAGGATATAAATGTGCTAGATAGTTGAACAGAGTATGAATGTGGAAACCTCAAGGGGTCCTTTCTCCTTCCTCTTGGAATATGGAATAGAATACAGATAGACTCCACATCCTACATTCTACATTCTACATTCAACGTCACTTGAGAGGTTAAACCTTCGTTAGGATGAATATGTTGAATGCTGAAGGTAGCTCAAGTCTGTTTCAAAAACGGCAACAGAAAAGAAATTCAAAATACCAACTGAAAGACCACTGAACACTGAACAAGAAAATGAAACGGGCAGAATCTTGAATAAGTAGAAAAGTACATAGCATTTTCCACGAGATAGATAGAAGAGAAAACACAAAGTGTGTGCAGGTTACATATGTACATTTAACATTTACACATGTTCTTTAGTCAGTGTAGTAGTGTATGTGTATGTGTATTTGATATGGGACGTGTATGGGTATGTGTATGACGTCTATCTGTACATGTCTCATCCTGGCATTGGAAAGTCTCTCCAGAAGGAAAGAAAAGTGAACGATGGTATCGAAGATTAATATAGATTAGTTCTCTTCTCCTCTATTCTCTATATTTCAGCATCCAGAATGCTCTGATGTACGTGCTTATTTCTCTCTGCTTTCTGCTTTTTGTTTTCTATTTGTCTCAAAATCGGATTACATGTATGGAGGGAAAAAAATTAAATTTAGGTGTTCAATGTTCAAGCTTGACAGATTGTCTCAAAAAATGTTTCACCACCGGTTGAGATGACAAGTGAATTCCAGTTTATTTCATTCTTTTCCCTCCTTGTACCTTGTATCTTGTACCAGAGTCAAAAACCTAAAACATTGTTACTCCTAACACATACAAAATTTTAAACCAGCTGGAGGTTGGAGATGTACCTATTTTTTTCCTTTTCTCTATTCTGTGTTTCGTCTCTCCCAATAAACGTTTTTTACTTTTTACATCGATACATCCATTTACACTTTGTACTAAATAATAACCAATACCAGATAAATTGTAAATAGTGACACCTTTATCATTAGGTTAAAAATGGCACTTATTGAAAAGTCAAAGCGTTGTAAACAGTATTTAAAGTTCAAGTCCTGCATTGAAAATTGAACAAGTGGTTGAAATTAGAAATTATGTAGTTGGAGCTCAAACATTAATGTCAAAAACGGATCATGACTTTTGAAATCTGTTTTCCACCCAAAAATAGACAACACCAGCACAAGGGCATTTCTCAAGCATTCATTGTTAGAAATTAGACAGTACACATTGGATTTTCTTACATGCATAACATATAATATAAAAGCGGTTGTGCTCATGTAGACACATTTGTCAATTTTCATTAAAATGAAAAGGAAAAAACCATGACATGAAACATTGTTCAGTTGTAATCCAGTAATACAAATTGCATAGCTTTACCCTGTTTGTAAAGATTCCGAGGTATTAAACTGTACAGTACTGTAAAACGTAAAGTTCAACCTGTTTGGTTTTATTTATACGGAGCACACTCCCGGGTATAATACAATACAATACACTATCCACTGAAATGGAGCAAAATATTTAAAAGACACCGAAACATGTTCAGAATTTCCAATAGACAATTGACAAAACTTTAATTCCGATCTGATTGCAGTCAACAAATTCTGTTGACGTGACGCATTTGGTTTTTAGTATGAAAAAAATTCCTTGCTCTTACAAAAATGGAAATTTTCTGAACCGCAGTTCTTGCGTCGCCAAGTTTTTTCTAATGCCTTTAAATGTAGCTGCTATTTGATGACTCTACGCTCTAGCCCTATTGTTTAGTTATTCGAGCTTTTGTGTATCAGAGGTTTTTAACTTGATTTATATATTATTTTCGTCAAGCTTATAAAAACGTTTCGTGTTTTTACATTCGAGGGGATCTGCATGCAACGTTTTGCACCCTAAGTTATGATTCTACGAGAAAATGAATTAAACCTATCTATTGGTGGTGGAGCAAATATCAAAGATTGACGATTGCTTTTTTATTTTTTTACAAATGAACTTTTTTCAAAGAATGACATGAATCCCGTTTTGTGTACATTTATTATACAAAGGGGTTTAGATGAATAACATTATTAACAAAGTAATCTGGAGTCAAATATTTTTATACTAAACTTTTTACCTGAAAATCTTCAATATTTTCTTGCGTATGTTATGGCACTGCGCATTGTGCTGTAATCAACGATAATAATAATAGTGAATCCTTCATCTTCTACCTTTTTTTTCTTTCTTATTTCTTTCATTTCTATCTGTTTTTTATACAAGATTTCATTGTTGTTTTTATTTTCAACATTTTTGTTACATAAATAAGACACAGATTCTTCTAATGCTTTCTCACACCGGAAAGAACTGAAAGAAGCATGCTTCATTGATACATGCTGCATGGTGCATGGGCCTAGGAACATTTAAACAAATAACTCAGGCTTTCAAAGCACCCAACATCAACACCAACACCAACCACATTGATCAATGAACACTAGTAATAGTAATTGTAAAGAGTAAAGAGTAGACCTCTTTCTTCCTTTTACATCCATCTACATTTATACATGTATTATCCGTGCATGGAAATCATATGTACATGACGCTGGATCATTGTATATTTTTAAATGCAACTCGCTTTAATGGTGAATGGTGAATCTCATTCAGGAATTTTAGCATTTTCTCAAAGCCCAAAGCTCAAAGGCACAAGGAAGTGTACAGTGTACAATGATTGTTGAAAGTTGAGAGATGCGTTGTTTGTTTGTTTCACACACATACATCATACACTACAGTCCAAGAACGCTAAATAGTCATTTGTTGCTTGTAGATACTTGAGCAGTACCAATGTAGTATTCAAAATCGGAAAAAGTACAATATATCTGAATAACATTTACTTTTTACTATACGGAGGTAAACTTTTATGCATAATACAAACTACAAACCAATTACCAATGTGCATAATATGTATGTTACACGTTTTATGTATTATGTATTATGTATACAATTGTGTACAGTATACACTCTACAGAGTACAGAGACATACAAATTATTTTTATTCCGTTATATCATCATCATTCTCTTTTAAATTATTAAAACTATGGATGGATCTGATTTGTATTGTATTGTATTGTAAAGCTCCATACTCCATAACTATAATACATAATACTACTGTATATTGTATATACACAAGATTAGACAATAGAAAACAAGGAGAAGAGTCAGCAATTTATCTGAATGATGATGCTCTCATGTACAGCTATAGATATATATTGAGAATTTAGAATTGAGAGATGGTGTGCATAGAAAAGCTGAGGAACGAACAAGGTGGTTGAACTTTTCCTGTACACTGTATATTGTATACTGTATACTGTGCCATCGTCTTTTTCCTCGCCTTTATCATTAACAGCATTTACAATTCACCATTTACCTATAGATGTAGATGTAGATAGATAGATAGAGTTGTGCATCTACCTAACTACTAGCTGTTGCAATGCATAGTACGCGTCTCCTCATCCGCTTCATCAGCATATTATATCATAACCAATATCCAATGTAAACTTCCCTTTGAACGAGTTTTCACAATAGCAATTGTAATTTCAAGCAGGTATTTTCCCCCTTGTGATTTGCGATTATTTAATCCTATTGGATCACAGATTCATTCATTCATTTATTTATTTATTTTTTATTTATTACCAAAAATCAAATCAATCTTATTTTTTTATCCAAAATAGTCATAATATTTTACGGCAATGAAACTGATGATCACAGGAGATGGGAAATGATTTCCCATATCATACTGTTATACTCTGTTGATGGTTGAGTTTTCAGATTTGAGATACATAATTTCCCGCAGATTTACTACAAGTTTTTCACTTGTTTTACGTTCAAAGAACGGGGAAAATAAATGCAAATCAGGTGCGTTCGATTGTCTTCTTTGCAATTTTCTAATGATTCTGAATCTGAATCAGAATTTTAGATAAACTTTGAAACATCTACATTCTAGATGTATACGTAGATGTATGTGTATGAAAACCTCATGCACGTGGATGATACTTTATATTCTCTGAGTCAATAAGCTACATAGGATCAATCAGTTTTCCCTTCTCCACAGTTGAGTACAAGGTACAAGAATCTGACACGGGCTTTTGGACCGAATAACTTGCGATGAAAAAGGACTAATGGTTGAGCAAAGTAAGGCGAGAGATGAGATTTAAATCATGGAAAAACCAAAAACTGGAGCGAAGTACTTACACCTACAAGTCAACAGCGAATCCTTAATGCGAAAACGAATGCGTATAGCATATAGCGTATAACGTATAGAAGAAGGCTAAAATTGGATAAAAATCCATGTGTGCAGTGCTACAAACCGTGGTAAACCTCGGCAGTTGTTTACGAAAAAGTGCCATATCCAAAACATTGAAAACATTTTTTTCACCATATACAGATAATGCCACTTGAACCTCTTTGTTACCTCTGAATTCTGACTTGTGACTTCTGAATGGAAGTAAAACGTAAAAATATAATGCGAATCGGTATTCTTCATCTACTTTCCATTTTTTTCTTTGGCCCCTTCTTTTTCAACTTTTTATTCAAAATCGCTCAACTATGTTTGTAAAATGTAAAGCCGAAGCCAAAGCCCAAGCACTTCTATCAATAAAAGTTTAAATGGTAGAAACGGAAAGTACACAATATACAGTACACAATACACAAGACTGCGGGTGTATCTAGCTGAGACGGTAATACATTGTAGATTGTAGTGGATTCAAAATGTTCACACTTTATACCTGTGCCTTTTAAAGTGTACGATGTACGGTGAACTATAACCGGTGACCGCTATACATGTACGAGTTAGGAGTATACAAAATACCAAAGTTTGTATCCTAGTCATGTTATATTCCGTATGCATATTCCGTAACACATATTATGCATTTTGCACAATATAAAGCACACACTCCGAGTTGTGTATAGTGTATTATGTATAATATAATATGCATGGTATTGATAAAGGATGAATGGAATGAAGGAGGATCAAAAGTTATACGGAAGGTGCATAAAACATTTTGCAACAACACCGTTAGATTTTTACTGACTTACGGATGATACCTCGTACATATACAATCTACTGTATGTACAATGTATAAAATGTACAAACTAGAAGTAAATAAAAGTGGAAAGAATTCAACATTAAAATCCACATTTCCCTTTTCTACACAGACACATATGCACAAATGACGGTGTGATGATGATGTGATCTCGTGTGTAACATATTATAACTATGCACAAAGTCACAAGTCAGAAAAGTCAAACTTTCTACCTTGTTTGTCCGCTTGTTTATTTGTTTATATCTAGATTCCAGATTCTCAATTCTCAATTCTATGTAAAGTCTAGATACATCCATATACATTGTACATTGTACACTATATACATTATGGTTACGACTGCATGAAGAACTAGACAATTGATGTTACGTATTGATTTAGAACATTGTCCATGTTCAATGTTCATAGTGCATACAGCTTCTCTTCACTCTCTTTCTCTTTCTCTGTCTCTGGTTCTTTCTTGTTAAAGTTTAGAGAGACGGAACGACAGAATTTTATTTTACATTGCAAATCGGATACCATGAAAGAAATCTTGTCTAGTCACTTCGAAAGTCTGATCCCGTATCCATCCATCCATGTGTCCACATATAACATACACCATACACCATACAACATACAGATAGACAACAGCAACATAAACATATGTATCATAACGATAATGGCACTCGCACAAACACACATACACGCTGATGTAAAGATCGATGATATCCATCCATCTATCTAGCTATCTATCTATCTATCGATGTCATGTCCCCATGGACAGTAGACACTAGACAGTAGACATGACTCTTCTTCCTCTAGCTTGTTGTTTCCTTGTCAATACTCAATAGGCTGTGTCAACTTGTAAGCGGAATGTACTTACAAATGTAATACAAAATACAAAGCATCATCCATCCAACTCTCATCACCTTTCTCCCGAAATTTTACTCACTTAGAGAGTCGACACTCGATGTATTTTGTTCTCGATTTAAATCTTTGCCGGATTCTAGTACACATACACATTACACATACGTATGGTACTTTTCTCTAGGGTAGGAGTTGATAAGGTGAGAATTGAGAAAAAATACATTCACCTACATACAACACTGCTGACTTTTGACTTCTGACAATATCTAGAATCTAGAATCTAGAGACTTGATAGAGATTGTTTGGAATACAAAAGAGGATTGTGTAGAAAACGGAAGACGACAATGAGGCGAGGTATGTGAGACCTCATTCTGTAGCATCTAGTATCTAGTATCACAAGTTTCAATCCCGAATCATGCGAAATGTGTTTCGTTCTTTAGACATATGCGACTCCTTATGTATGAACGTATGTGAGTGTGTAAAAGGTAAAAGGTAAGAGGTGAGGGTGAATCTTACAGGTTTTGAATTTTGAATTTGAATGCATAATCATAGTATACAAAATTTAATAAAAACAAAAACAACAAGATGTTGTACATGTTACGTTGTACATGCAGGGTACACTGCATTTAAATTGTATCCACAATCCACACGTAGTCATTTCACATCTTGTTTCTTGTTTCCCTGGCTTTGGAAAAAACAGTGATAAATTAGTTGATACTTTACTATACTGTTGCAACATAATTTTATTTTTATGTATTTTATTACAAATTTTGATTTGAATTTAATTCAAGATTGAAAGAATTGAATTGCATCCTCAGTTTTACATCAGAAACATTGCTGGAAATCTTGATCAATTTATCGATGGATAAATTCTGTATATTTAGTACATGCACCTCAAATCTCAGTTCAAGAGTAAAAGGTGGATGAATTTCGTGTCAAGGATACGATATGTAAAATCCGTATGCCAGCATAACCTGTAATGTCATTTTGTTTTTCATTTGCAATTATTATTACCAATACCCATCACTTTGCCACACGAAACATGAAACGGCATGGCATGAAAAAATTACTAGAGAATTGCATGAGGAATTGTGAATTTGATGGATTCTTTCCTTTCTATCCCTCAGCCCTTACTTACACTTTATTCGTTTGAGACGGCGTCGGCGGATCAAATCATAAAAATCAGATGTATACATTATACATTACATAATACACGTTACACATTACACTTGACATTGGCATTGGTTACATACTACATACGTTATAGATTATGGATTGCACTGTGTATATTGTATAGCAGTATAGATGAGGCTATGAAAAATTTAAAGATGTACAGCGTACACTTAAATATGATGTTGGCTAGTATTGACTATCTAGTATCTAGTATTATAAATACAGACAGACAATATAAGAATTTACGACTGTTTTTGAGTGCTCCACAATATAACCGCCTTCCTTCCTCGACTTTTTGGTTTCGGTCTCCATTACGATTTAAACTGCTATTCAATGAGATTGAGAGTCGGTATTCGGTATTCTGTATTCTTTATACTCAAGACTCTAGACTCAAGATTTGAGATCATGCCGACGAACGGATAGATTTAACATTTAACAAGCAACTGGTAAGTAGTAAGAAAATGATATACATTTGCATGGTATCATGTAATATAACTTTATCTATTATTATTATTATTATTACAATTTACAATAATACATGGAGCAAAATATATAATATAGGAGTTTTATGTACATTAATAATTTTACTCGTCTATAATCGTTCGACTGGTGGACTCGTAAGTTGATCATAACAAAACCATGAGAGATGAACTGCGTATGGAGGATTGAGGATTGAGTATTGAGACTTCATGATGCTAAAGATTTTGCACTATTAACTATTACGAGCTCACGTTGTGTTCTGTTGTGTTATGTCATGTCATGAACAATGTACGGTTCTCGGTTTGCATTTGTCTCTGGTCTCTGCATGCGTGCTGTGGTACAATGTCCAATACATGTACACTATACACGGCTCAAAATAAAACACAAAAGGGTGAAGATGCAAACTGTACTTTGCAATCTTGGACAGTGGTACAATTCACGACTCAAGATTCAAGAGTCCATCCATTTCATTCCATCCTGTGGCATTTCAAAAATAGCGTGAAAATACCACATATATTATGTATGCATAATGGATATATATGTGCATCATCCATGTAAAAGGTAAAAGCTCTATGTTCTTCATTCCTCATACTCCAACAACAACAACAACAGTCCGTAGTCTCTGTGTATTGTGAATGGTGTATAATACTAATACACATTCTATGCATAATCATAATCATAATACTGTATGTCAGAGTGAATAAAGGAGTGAGTGAGAACTAGAGAAGAGGACTCTCTTTGTAACCCCTTAGGTGTTTTCCCCGAAAAAAAAGTTCAGGTAAAGCAAAAGAAAAAGAAGAAGATGTATACATAGATGGATGATAGATGAGAGAAGATGGATGAACAAGAGGTTTTTCGCATAAGAACAACCCTCTCTTTCCTTCACTTACTTTGCATCTGAGCCCAGAGTTTTAATCGCAAACGCTTCAGCTGCTGCAGGGCGATTCTAGATTCTACATTCTACATTCTACATTCTACAGTCTAGAGTCTCTTGATGCTGATTCTCTCTTCCTTCTGTCTTTTTGCCACATTCTGGTTGGACTGGGAGCGAACTCGGCTTGCACAAACACAGTCAGAGTCAGAGTCATAGACAGTAGAGAAGCAGAGACAGACAGAAAGAAACCACCAGATGATATTCACAATTCACACACACAGACCTCAGAACCTCAGAATTAGAGCTACAGAGGGTTACATCAGATGGTGATTTTTCAAGTCCCAATATCATCAAGACCATCATTAGGACAGCAAGAAGCTACACCAACAGCAACAACAGCAACAGCTAACTAGAGGAAAACGGAACGAGGAAATATCATCAATAGATAGACAAAGAGAGAGAGAGAGAGCTAGAGAGGCACTCCGGATAGAAAAAGATAGACAAAGTTTTTGGATACAAAAAAGTGCATTCCACTCCAGTCCGTTCACCTTATTCCTTATTCTGTTCCTCATCTCATCCCATCACATTTCCGTATCTATCTATCTATCTCTTCACAAAGACAAGACAAGAAGAGAAGACGGAACGAGTATCATTTTTTATCATCCCTCTTTAAATATTTGGATATTATACAAAGAAAAACATCCACCAGTTTGATTTTAATTACACGGGAAAAAAGCCATTTCACTACATCCCGATTTTGTTTTTCCGCCTCAGTCAGTGTCTCTGTTTTTGTTTTTGTTTTTGGTTATCTTGTGATATATTTAAACGCTTTTCTAATATTATTGTGACCAACTTAGATTTTATCCCTTTTGATTTCATTTTCAACACATTACATTACACTGGTAAGTGCTCCATCATTTAATTTTTTTTCAATATTTCTATTTTTAATTTCTAAGACCTAAGACACATGTGTGATAAAGTTTGAATTTACATATGCTTTAGTTTGGTTGCACTATGCCGGCTAAAGCTTTTTGAATACTTGGTTCTACATTCTGCTAGCTACTAGAAAAAGTGTATCATTAGAGAAAAGTTCCTCCAGAAAAAGAGCAACTCAGAAAATACAATATACAATAGTAATTTCGGAAGTTACATTAATAACAAACATTTTCCAACATCCAAAAATGTCTGAATGACGTTTCTCTTTTTCGGTACATTTCCGTATTCAAAATTTGGGTTCCTGACAATTTTTCACATCTATGTATGCTCTAAACTCTATGCTCTTTGCGCAGTAACTCCACGGTCTCTTTTAAATAACAAGAGGAACATCTCAACTGGAGATTCTCCAGTCTCAAGTTTACTATTTCTCTAGTATTGTGCATTATTATGTCATAATTACTTGGAGCTTACAGCCTTTGAATTTTTTACATGAGACATTTTTTGCGATTTTCCAAAACTCAAAAAATCCCAAGTTTGTAGTCTACATCATGTACAAAAAATGTATAGCGATATTATGAGGGAGATGGAGATAAAGTGTTGATCCTCCTTTTCATGCAGCCTTCAGCATCCAGAAAAAGTAGTGGTAGTAGTTTGGTTCTTATATGCAATAAAGTGCAGTTATGTATTATGTATATCATCACACTGTCTTGTTGACTTGTAGTTTATGGTGGTAGTGGGTAAATGTATTAGAATGTATCATGTATTCTCAAGCGATGATTTTTGCTCTAGAATATACAGTCTAGAATCTAGAGTGTAGATTGTAGAGCAAAAATATGTTACATGTTAAATACATGGGAATTTTACCACACCACAGCTTTATTCGGTTTAAATAGACTTTGACTTACTGGTACTCACAATTTACAATTTACAATTCACAGTATGTACAAGTAAAAAAATGGATTTCACATCTCGACTACAACCAGAACTAATCCTTACAGCTACCATTTTAGCATCTTTCACACAGGTTGAGTTTCGAGTACAGTTTTACTTGTATATTGTGTTTTGCATTATATTAATATGAAAAATGTTGCCCCTTCCATATTTTGTAATGGAGAAATTGTAACGTTCTTCATCCTTCCGCAACCTTTTAAGTTTATACTTTACAAGTTTATTATATGTAATGTATAGTGATACTTCTGTGGTCAAAAGTTAGAAAAATGCTCTGTACATTGTACACAGTTAATTGAGGATTGAGGACGATCGGCTATCCGTTAGAGTTTTCTCGTCCAGAATCCAGAATCCAGAACTTGTCGGATTAATTTATTGCAGTGCAAAGTATATATTAATAATAGCATTATAAATTATATAAAATTACACAAGGATCTCAACATGTTTTCAAACTCAAGGCTAAGTACTAAATAAGGCAACTAAAACTGCAATCAGATTATGTACTTAAGACTGATTTTATGAATAAATTTCATGGATGTTGCCCTTCACATGTATTACATAAAATGTACGTTGTACATACATAGTAATCGCAAACTTCTTATTGTGTGATAGATGTAGATTGTAGGATTTAGGTATCTTCTTGATTAGTTGACCATGTGGAAAGGAAGTTCATCTCCACTTTCCTCACTCTTACTACTTACTACTTGCCATTTACCAGTCCTGCAGTTCATATAGAATAGAGATAGCAGCGGAGCGTGAACGTCTTAATTTCTAATATAAATATCTACTTTGCTCCATTGTCTCTGTTTTCCTCCAAAACTTCAATTGTTACATAATGATTGTTAAGAGTTAAGAGTTGTTGATATAATAAGATTGAGTTTGAATTGGACAGATCATCCATGATTGGATAGTTTTCAAGACTTGCAGATTTCATTCATGCTCAGCTCATTTAATGTGCTGGTGCTTTCAATTGTCAATGTCAACCAAGAACCAAGAGTGCTGGTAATTGCGCATATTTATTGTATTTGTGCGCAAATTCATGTATGTCGTCTCATTTTCTAATTTGATGAGGAAAATGCAAAACAAAATACAAAGTTGATACTAGAAAATTTCAGTTGTCAGTGGCATTGCCCATTTTGCTGAACTATAGATTGCTTTATTATGTATCTCTCACATAAGTAGTTTATACTCTCTATATATATGTATTGGTTATTTGTATACCAAATGCTCATTATACTTTTTTGGGGAGGAAAAAACAAAACCGAGGCAAAAACCAGAGAGAACAAATGACTTGAAACTTGAAAATCAACCACACACATGGCATGATGTGGCCGGCTAAAAGACTTTGGAAACCAATGATGAGGAAACGAGGCAAATAAGCGGAGAAATAAGATTCACTTTGTACTTAAAGAGGAACAAAATGTTCAACAAGCATGACGAAGTACGATAGTCGATAGACGATAGGCAGAAAAATGTACCCCGAACCCAAACGTCAATTTCATCCCATCTTTTGAAACTTGAAGCAGTACAAAAAAAAATGTTTAAATCTTTGTGGTAGGGCACAAGCTGTTATTACATTTATTTCATGCTTTTACATTATCCATTTTACACAAAACGGAAAATGTTCTTGAAAGGAATAGGAGCGGATTCTATAGTCTAGATTGTATTCAAATTTTATAAGACTTGAGACTTGGCTTTGAGGACAATTTTTCTTTTGTTTGCTGGGTGAATAGTAAATACAGGTTACAGATATAATTAAGTTTTTCTTGTAGAATTTTGTACAAAATAAAATGATAAAAATCGTCCTTTGATTTTTATACAGGAAATAAAAGATTTTTACATTTTTTGTATGTCGTAGTTCTGTGTTGTGTATTGTGTAACATATTTTATGTACCATTTGAATTTTGAATATGAGTCAAAGTCAACTGGAGCTTCAACAGGATTTTCATTCAATGCCAATCGTTTCTGGTGTCACAAGTCTAAAATCTAAAGTCTAATGTCTAAAGTAGAGAGAAAGAAGCATGAATGAGTGGAAGAAAAAAAAACAAGAGGAATGAATGAACTATTCTCTAGTCTGTTTTGTGGTCACGGTCAGGAACCAAGTTGGAAAAAAAGCAGTATTAAGTATATTATTATACTATGTATACACGTAGACATATTTTATGAGGTAATGTAAAAAAATTCAATGACTTAATCAAAAATCAAAATATTGCAGATTACAGCGTTCTAACACAGAAAAGACAGAACATCAAATAATGTTTGCACGTTTTTTATACTGGTATAAAGTGTAATGATGAAGAAAACTCCAAAATCCTATATTCAAAATTCAAACCAAACCAAACTCAACCAAAACAATCTGAAAAAGTTGTTGGTAGAATCTAGAATCTAGAATCTCCTTTTCATACAGATTTTACATTTGCAGAGGGCACGGAGTTTGGAGTTTGGAATAGAGAAAAAACAAGACATTCGTCTTTTTGCTATTCATTGTTTATTGTACTTCTGGTATTTTGCTTTTTCACGATTTTTGCCCAGAGTTTATTTACTTTTTTGTGTGCTTTTCTAGTATGGTTTTACAAGTCGTTCAAAACATTCAACAGTTTTGTATTTTGTATCCTCATGAGTGGGAAATGTATCTTACAACTTGCGTATACTGTATACTGTATAAATTTCTATGGTCTTTATGTGCACGTAATGGCAATCTACACAAGCTTTCATCTCTTTTCATGATGATGCTTTGAGCTTTGAGCTTTGAGCTTTGATGAGTTGATGAGCTTTTGACTTTTTATAAAGTGACTAGTGACATAAAGTACAATGGAAAATGAGGGTAGAAGCAGCGATAAAGTTTTTTTCCTGCTTGTTCCGACGTTAACTCTGATTTTTAAATGAGTGCCAGACAAGACAAGAGTACTTACAAAACTTAGGATTCAGCACAAAACACCAAACACAAAACTATACAAGTAAATAAGAATTTCCACTCATCTTGTTGGTATTGTTTCTTGAAAAATCATCATTGTACAATGTACATCACCTTTTTTGCTTATCTATTTAGAATCTAGAATCTGACTCGTTTGGAACATAAATACCTACTTTAAAACATAAAACACAATGCTTGCTCCAGCCGTCATCATATTTAGTTGGAGGGTCATAAAAACTCTAGTTTTGATTGCTAGTCGCCAGTATAATTATAATTACATGTAACTGCAGGATAATGTCTTCTCGGTTTAATACTCCCAACTCTCCAGAATCTAGAATCTACAATCTAGCATCATGCACCTTACACAATAAAGTTTTCAGTGAATAATGTCCAATGTCCAGACACCTTGTTACAAGTTACAAATTTATTGTATTTTGTATTTTGTAGGAGATTCATGTTCATTTCTAGTGATTATTCCTATTAAAATTAAGAACATTTACAGCATCATGATTTGTCATCATCATTTTATTGTCAAAAACGAGGCTACAAAATACTATGTGTAAAGGGAACAACACAGCAACAATGCAACAATGCAGCGATTAAAATTTTTACTCTACATTCTACATGCATACGATACATGTTGTTCATTGTTTTAAAAGTACAGAAACTGAAGATTAAAGATGAGCGTAAAAATCCCATATTTCAATAATATTTCAATAGAATGGAAATCAGAAATTTGTACAGTTTTTGCCAACAGCAAAACTGCTCATGTAGTTGTACTCAGATTTACAAAAAATAATAACACAATACACAGGGATGAATTCTGTATTAAGGATCAATGTGAGTGCAAGTTGTAAGCACATTGTCTTATTATTTATTCTATAGTCAAGCGTTATCTATTATCTATATCCGAAGAGTAGAGAAAATGAAAATGCAGCCCGTTTTTGCACTACATAATTCAGTTATTGGATATTGCATTGAACATTGAAGCTGATGAGCTGTACTTTTTTAATTTTGATTATGCATATTTAATATTTATTAAACTTGTGATTATGCAGGTACTTACATACACGATAGGCTTACGAAACTGAATAAAAAAGCAACGAGCTCTTGAGCATTGAATGTACAATGCACAGATCATAGATGCGGATTTATAATTTACATGCACGATTGTGCATCCTGCATGCTGAACATTGAACAGTGAACATCCAGCATTTTGCTATTCCGCTTAATGTTTCATAATATAAAGAGTCTCAGAATTCGGAATATGATGGTCTTATTTATTTATTGGACTGCATCATGTCATACAGGATACAGGAGAGAAAAAGCAGAAAAGTTACATGGATAATTTATTATAGAGAAAACTTCTTTTGCTGCAACTTACAACACATCTACAATCTATAGATTATGGATGCACGGGATTATTCTGTTTGAAATTTTGAATCTATCTGTTTCTCATCGTACACCTGCTGCATAATATGTTGTAAAGTGTATAGTGTAAATTTTAAAAGTGAATGACACATGATGCAAGATTCATTCAATGTTTTTCTTAATTAGATACATGAATTCTGCATGTTTCTTCCATCGGTTGCAACTCTCCTTTTACATAGCTGTAAAGCATTACAATATTTTGTACACATGTCTACATTATGCATACATGGATACTCGATAGTCGATACAGATACACGTTTATCATATTTGAAAAAGATGACTTGATGTTTAACTGTTCGGTATTCATATAATGGATTATGGGCTTTTCAAAACTCTTGAAACACGAAGATGAGTGGACGTACGTACCGGTATGTACAATGTACATATTACCCATGTACTCGAGTCTTGAGTCTTGAATCTTGAGTTAAAAGTAACAGGAAATAAATAGAGAATAAAGTTGTGAATACCTGTAAAACATAAGAAGAAATGTGTAGTAAAGTCTAAAGACTAAAGACGCATGAAATTTTGTAACGACTTCTTTTTCTTTTTCTATGGTTTATGGTTTATGGTGTACACTTGACACTTTACAAAGTCAAAAAGCAGACAGCAGACCATCTGCACTTGCTACAAACTACAAGTACCATACACCATAAATTCCTACATGGATACACTATAATATGATGTATTTTGTATGTGTTCAAGATTGGACATGGACAGAGACTGAATTTTAGTAGGTATGAAAATCATCATCTTGAAGATGGGAATTTTAAATAATAATAATAATAATAAGGATGGTGATGGCAATTGGTGTAGACTCTAAAGTGTAGACGAAAAATTGATGAGAAAATGTGAGGAGAGATTGAGTGTGTTTTGTTAATGACAAGCGGAATAGAGCTTAAAGCAGAAATAAAGGAAGAAAAAGATGCTTGGTATTGCTGTTTAAAGGTTGTTCCTTGTTCGTCGTTCGAGTCGCAAAACATGACATGCAATAGTTCAAAAGGGTCAAGATTCCAATAAGTGTTTCAACTTTACACTTTATACTTTATAGGCAAAGTTATTCAATTGGTTATTCAATTTTCAATTGTATACGCAATACGCATAGAAAACCAAAGAATTAAAGAATTCCGTGCTCCACTACTACTGACTACTCACTACTGTGATAGCTTTTTAATAATTAATTCAAGTGAAAATTCCAAATATTAATGATAATAATAATAATTATTCATGATTAAGACGGATTCCTCTTGAACAATTCTGAGTCGCAGAAAAAGGAGAAGTTGTAACTGTACATTGAATAAATATTATAGTGTGGAGGACATTTATAATGCGTTTTCATTCCAATACTCAATAACCAATACCAAATACCTGCACACTTTAATCCACGAATTGCATTCACATGTGTGATTATTTTCCTTATCAAATCAGGAATCAGTAAGATCAATAATCATTAATTGCTGCACATATTTTCATATGCTTGCCCTTTTTACCAACCACTAATATATTAAACAATATAAAATATAACTTGCTAGGTACTAAATCATACTAAATACTAAAGGTATCCACAATTACCAGTTACTTAATTTTCAGAATTATGCAGCCTGCATAATATATACTCACTGATAATGAACACCGTTTCACATGTGCCAAACTACTTTTGTGCACAATGCATATTCACTACGTGATGATTCACAATTCCCAGTACGAAAAGTCCAGCTTCTGATTTTAGTACCAATAATTATTGATGTTTACCTTTTGTTTGATGCATCATTATCATCACCATCATCTTCCAAGTCCATAGAGATAGTTATAACTGATAACGCTAATAGCTAATACGAGCTTCTTCTTGGTGTTCGCATTGGGCGTACTTGGAATTACTGAATGCTGAATACGGAACCCATGTAAATTGTACAGGATGACTCGAGATTCAATACTCAAGACTCAAGAAGAACCTGTATTTGATTTGGTCCATTATTAATATTAGAATACACCACACATTAGATATTAAAGATTGAAGATATTCATCAAAAAAAAAAAGATTCGTCATCATCATTACATTCGTATTCTGCATATGAATACTGAATACGTAACTTGTAGCTCTTAGCTCTTAGTTATTTATTTATGTGCCAAAAGTGCATGTATGTTTCGTGAAGATGATTACAATTTACAATGAGTGTGTGAGCAAAGTGAGTTAGTAGTGGTAGTTTGTGTGTGATTCAGTAGTTCCACAAAAGTTTTACCTTGACATTGAATAACTTTTGTAGAAACTAGAAACACTGAATATAGTTGCTAGTATGTTACATACATTTCAAATACCATCGGTTTAATTTATTCATAACTACGTAATACGTAAACAACGTATTACATCATGCTGGTTTATCCTGCTGTTCAAAATAACTGTAATATTCTACAGTATAAAGTAAATATGGGCTGAATGATGAATGGTGAACTGAATGTTGAATGTTGATGAATTTAAGTCAAATTTACTTTTATATTTTGATCATATCTAGTATCTAATACAAATATCTATACAAAATACAAACTACATATGTTTAGTAAAATCAGGAAAATGTCGTTGATTGAATATGGAGAATAAAATATTAAATAAAAGTAATGTTTAACTTTGATCTTTCAAAAGAGTGAACGAAAATTAAAAACTATTTTGTTTGTGATCAGATATAAGATATAAAGGAATTTTGTCTAATTTTGGATATTTGAGGATAAAAATCACGTGGTTTTGTGTATTTATATAGGGAAAAGTCCCCAAAATTTTATTTCTGTGTATCTCGATGTGCTGTACGCTGTACAAAGGTCAACCGGAAGCATGGAATAGATAGGCATGACTGTGTAGTAAGTAGTAAAAGTAAAAAGAAGAAAAGGGAAACTGTTTAAAATGAGGATTGTATATGTCATATGTGTAATGTGTAATGTGTATCTATCGTATAAACTTTAAAACTAAATATAAACTGTAGACTGACTTCAGGTGGACACATACACATAGGCGTGCACAAATACTTTGACAGAGTAGACAAGAACCTACATAACAAAAATACTTTAAGTGTAACTTCTTCCATAAAATTTTATTTGATCTTGTCGCCATACAAGTTTTTTTTTGCAGTTTCACACTGCTTATGTTTAATGTTCAATGTTCATGTTAAGGGTGTATGACTGGGTGTACTGGGTGTCAGGTGTAGAGTGTAAGACTCTATAATTCAACGTACTCATCTTCTCCTCATGATTTTGCAAGTATCTCACTTGATGGACTTTTTTAGTGTGTAAAGTGTAAAGTGTAAAATGTAAAATGTAGAGACAAAGAGTTTAGTATAGGATTTACATATAATTTTGTTATTACACATTTTGCATTTTGTACATTCACGAGATACGATTAGGATTACGAGATACACATTCTGTTCAAAGGAGGATTAAGATTTAGACTTTAGAATCGTATGAAAAGGGTGGAAAGGACGCTGACCTTTCATACTCAAAAATATATAGCAGCAATCTACAATCTACTAATCTCAAAGTATATCATGATATATTACATAATATTATGCATCTTGGTCTTATTTAACATTTAGTTGTTTCGATTTTCGATTCTTATTTATTTACTTGGCTAATATCAATATCAAATGATCAAATATTGAATAATAGTATAAGTGGCTTTGCCTGATCCAAGATCCAACAGAATGCCTTTCACAGCTGAAATCGAATTTTATAGCTTTAAATCAAATACATGCTTCGTTTTACTAAAAGTTGGATTCATTTAATTGTACATTGTACATTGTTCATTGTACATGGTGGAAATCCTGTGGGATCCCCACTCTTCACTCTCCACAGACTGAGAGCTTACACTCGTAAACTTGACGCCGTGTTCTTTCTTCTTGTCCATTTCATTATCAATCATTTTACAGTTTGATCATATAGGTAAATAAATAATGATATAACTGAGACTCACCGTAAGCTTGATGTTGTATCAGGACTCAGGACATTGTGTAGTTGAAAGTTGGAATCCTGTATTTTGCAAGTCGTGGATAAATAATTCTCCTTGACCTAGCAAAAGTTGAAATGAGAGGAAGGATTGATTGACACAAGACGTACTTTTGAATACATGAATACATAATCCAAATATTCTGCTATATATTTCACATATTATTTTATACGTGTTATTTGTTATTTGTGAATGTACATGGAGAAAAAAAAGGAGAAGCTAGAAACTAGCAAGCAAGAACGAGTCTATTATGCAAAAGATGAAATAACATTTTATTATTTAAACTGCACTTGATACTTGATACTTGATACAGTCACTGATATTTGATAATATAAACGGGTAATAATCTAAGTCAAATGTTTACCTTCACCACTTTTACTATGAGTAGTATACTAATACACACTTGAGATTTTGTTCCGTATAATATGTATTATATTTGTAGATTTTACAATTCACAAGTTACAAGTATGAGGTTGCAATTTACAATACACAGATTTTCAATTTTCAATTTGGCAAACACTTTTTTATGACTTCTCAATTCTCATACTCTTTATTATAGAAAGCTTCGTAAACAGTAAGTACATATGAAATTCATAAAAATGCATTTAAAAAACGTTGACTTTGACGTTTGACGGCTGAAACTGCAAAGGTACATACCTTATGCAAAAAAGTGCAACGGAGGTACTAGTATGTGGAATGTGGAGCCAAGAAGCATAAGATAAGAGATAAGACGGTAAAAAACTGACAAGTGCAACAATAGCAGCTAGAGTGACATAATATGTATGATGTATAATGTAAATTTTTTTGTTGTTTTTTTATAGACATGCGGAGGTCAGAAAGAGTGGCTGGTTGCCAGTCACATGAGTCTGGGTTTTGGAATTCAATCACGTCGTCTGCTTTCATCATCACTGTCGCTCTTTTAATTAATAGTGTGGAATCAGGTAATCAAATTGTAACTGTACTTTTTAATACACAAATATTCTGTACACTCTAGATACTAGATACTAGACACTGACATGCAAATAATTTTTTAATTACATTTTTTATGTATGAAATTGGAATTTGGTGTGCTATTCAAGATGCAAAATATGAAACTCAAGTTCCTTATAATATTTGACTCTATTTGTTATTTGTTACTGCAAGCAAATTTTTTTTTACATTTGACATTTGCTGTAATTTTTGCTATTCTTTAAATAATATATTCTTAAGTTCTAACTCGTTTTTGAATTTCGAATTTTCATCATCGTCCGTCCTACATCCTCTCATTTATACCTTATACCATAGTAGAAAAAATTTGAATACTTGTAAAGCTCTTGAGTCTTGAGCTCTTCTCCGAAGCTAGGCTATGAGTTGTGAGTTGACAAAGATATAGATCTAAAAAAACCAGGATGAGACATAATATTAGGTGTAAATAATAAGAAGAGACAGAGTGATTCATGACTTTTTGCATGTTGAATAAGTTCGTGAACATGGCATCTTAGATGACAAGAATGATAAGAATGAGTATTTGTAGTTTATAAAGTATAAAGTATACACAATACACACTGTACGAATCACGAATATAAGTACACATGCTATTTTACTAGGAACTATTATGAACAGGCAAGAATCTATCTACCGGTTTCTGAGTTCAGAGCTGAACCGTATTCTGTATTCTGCCTTCTGTCTTCTGTCCAATGTATTCCGTATTCAGTCTAGCACGTTTATATATACTTATCATAATGATGTATAATACCATGTTTTGAGATTTGACCAACTGTTTTATAGTCAGTCAGTTTTGTATTTTGTAGACAGACACAAGAGATGTGTAAAGTGCAAAACTAGATACAAAAGCAACAAAAATTATATTCACACACAGACTCACATTCATAATATTTTTGAAATGTTGAATGTTGACCTTCAAGTATCGCTTTTGCAAATTTTCATTCAGAATCCCTCACCCGCAGATTTATTATGCATTTGGTTGTATTTGTATTTGTATTAGTATTATTTGTTTTACAGTTAGTTATTCAGTTTACAGAAGGTATATAAAACGAGAAGTTGAAAACAGTAGTATGAATAAGTACTTGAATAAAAGAAATATTTCTTTTTTCATTTTTTTCTTAATCTCGTCATCACCATCGATAACGAAAATGAATATTACGGAATGTAAAGTTAGTGTTACAGCTAGCCTATCAACAATCAACAGAACTACATTATTATTATGTTAAAAAATATTTTTACATGTACTTACTTACAAAAAAATGTATAAAATAATGTCTACCGGAATTTATGCATTTCCGTATATCAAAATAGATACTTGAGTCTGTTTTACTTTTCAAAGGATTTTTTCCAAGATTACTTCTCCTTGAAACTAATAAACGGAAGTACCTATGCAAATTCTTAAATGGGGTAAAAGATTAGAATGTCTTTTAATTTTTATCATGCATTGTACCCTACAACTTTATTTCCCTAAACAAATACTTCAAAATTATAATTATAATTTTAGCAAAACGTTTTTTGCGTCTATAGTCTTTGTTTTGCATGAATGAAACTCGATGACACGCACATTGAAATATTTTGTGCAGTTTCTAAAAAATTCAAAATTTTGCAATTTTTTTTTGTGTTATCAATTTTGTTGTCAATTATTTTAACTGTTTAACTCGCTTTTCAATAACGCATTTTTTGTTGTAATTTTTTAATCTTTTCAGGTCCTATCAATAGACAAGTTGGAATTAGTGAAAATGTATACATCACAGTCCAAAATGATACATATGGAATTGAACAACGAGGTATGTTTTATGTTTTTGTTACAAAACCTTAATTACAAAAAATAAATAATAATCAGTTTTGTCAGTTGCTTTGCTGTATCTTATACAATTTGTATAGTTTTATGATGATTTTGTTGCATTTTGCTTCAAAATTTTACAAAGAAAACTTATATAGTGAGCTTCATGATATGAAATATGAAATGAGGAGACCTATAATATATAATGGATTTTCCTGGATAATAATTCCGTTTTGTGAACCACAAACCACAAAACTGAATTCATTTTAATAAAGTATTATATTATTACGTTTGGTGGACGTACAATGATTTGGGATTGAATTATAAAATAATGACCATGACCAACCATGAATGAAATTAAATTGATTTTCTTTCTTTCTCTTCTATAATATTATACTAGTGTGTTCCATCGATTCGATGACCTATTCTGATGGAGAATCTATCCCTACTTCAAGCCCTTGTGAACATTGTATTTGCAGACCGCCGGGATTTGCTTGTACTATCATCAGTAAGTTAAAAAAAGATCAATAATAAATAATAAATACTACATAAAAAGATTTGGAATTCGAAATACATATTATCAAAGCTATAGTTCCACATAATTTAAGCATAAACTTTTTATTAAAAATTATTATTCTTGTTTTTCTCCTTTTTTAATTTAGTAAACTTTCTTTATTATAGTTTGTTTTGTTATTATTTGATACTATTCTACAAAATTTTTTGTAAAATAATATAATATTACGGCTCACTGAAATTATACTTTATACTGCAGCTCTGTAATCTGCAATTGCATTTTACAAAGCTTGATTTGAATTATTTTGATTGTGTGCATACATAATACATACATTACATTACATTTGTCTTTTCTTATTTATCCGTTGAACAGGTTGTGAATACAGAGCTGGATGCAAGGCAATGCAGAGGAGTAACCAATGCTGTCCCGAGTATAGATGCGGTACTTAATTTTCTACTCAATTAATTAACTAATGACTCAATGAATGACTTAGTCTCACGCGCAGTCTATTATATTAATATTATTATTCTTACTATAGTATCTCTGTGCTATATGTATAGCAAAATTCTGTGAGGGTGATACTTTTACGAGTCACTTGACTCAACATCTTTTAATACATTTTGTTCAAGGTTTCTAGACGAAAGTTATATAAATGGTGCATAAATGATTGTAAATTCATTTGTAGTTTTCATAGCATATCTGTAATAGCTTGTATGATGCATACAGCTCAAACATTTGTATTCTTAGATTTTTACCCATGATATCGAGATTTACACTACAGAAATATCATAATATTCCTATAGGTAATATATATTATGTTTTGCAATCAGCTAGCTGGGGTTGGTGATATTAAATTGATGAGGTTAGCTGATCTAAGTATCAAAAGATGAAGAGACAAGAGCGTCGCACCACATCACATCTAGGTTCTAGGTTACAGCACTATAAATTAATCAATGACCAAATGACTGTTCCTTTTCTTTTTCCTCGTTCTTTCTCCGACTGTAGACTGTCTTGCTCATATATACAATATACATTGTACATGTATATGTCTAGATGCATGTAAGTACTTTTTCATTCTATCTATACGTGTCGTCATTACAAAAGAGGAAAGTTCAATGAATACATAGACGTGAAACGTGACAACTTGAACGTTTCTGTCCACACAAGTCAACGGTGAGAAGAAGAAGAGAGTAATCTTGCCACAAATGATTTCATTGCAGACATTCGTGTTCACAGCATACTCATCTTTTACTTAACTATCTAGCTTTGAAGTTCAAGTTGGCTTTAGCCGTGAATCTAGAATAAAGAGTAAATCTGTGAAAGAGAGAGAGAGGAAATGATGTAATACATCAATTTTACTTCTATTGTACATGAACTTTTACCTGATGATGCTTCAAAATGTACAATGTGAAATTGCCAAATAAAATTACATTTTTCCAAAATCACAAAACTATTGTAATATTCAAGAGTTACTTGAAAATTTCCAGTGGTCCAAATCACTTTAGTGTTATATTTTTACATTTGGTACTTCTTTTTTATAAATGGTCAATGGTCAGTTTTTTATACAATATGGCACAATATGGCAATCTTTTCAATTGCTGTCAATGTATTACTAAATTGCTGTTATATCTTAAGTATTATCACAACTGTTTGTTGTCGCTTCAATTCAATGCTTGATTGAATTTAATCCAGATGAAACTGGTTTTTGAGTTATTTTTTATTGCCCATACCTTTGATTGTAAAAGGAAACTAATCTAAAACTCACAAGATTTCTTACTTCTCCTCTCTTGAAGTATCAACTGAACGATTGGAGAGTTTTCCAACCTTCATTTGAACCAATTTTGTTATCAATTTCGGTCTATTATTTTGAATTTTCCTTCCATTCTAGATTCTAGAATCTAGAGCCTTCCATCTCAAGTATTTATGGGTGAAACAACGAATACATCGAATTTTGATGAGGATGTATTCGAAATAATTATCAAAAATGTTTTTGCTGAGGGCACGAGGGATTTTTGAGTCATGACTTTTACACTAATAGAAAAGTTGAAATCTATATATATATTATGTAAAAAGCCCCAATACTATCAACTCTTAGTGCATCATGTGTTCACAAATCTGTACTGTTTCATTACACACAATACAGATTAGTAAATACGAAGAATCTCGAAATAGATTTAAGTTTACTCTATTCCTCAGAATTAATACAGCTCAATTCGGAACTAGGGGATTTATCCATAGTACTATTTATAAGTTTGGGTTGTATGTTGTATGTCATATGTAGTGACTAGTGACTGAGAGAGTTTTTATAGAGAAACATACTTGCTGATTGAAATGTTGATTAAATCAGTTGTCTTTGAAACAAGAGGAAGCAATTGATTTGAGGTAAAATTCTACGTAAGGATTTTCGCTCTACTATCTACTATACTGTACAGTTATTGGTAAAGTATAGGAAAGTCGAACGGATGATAAGACAAGGCTTCATAGCATGCCAACATATGTGTTGTTCCACAAGAAAAGTGGCCGGTTTGAATTTTATAATTTATGCGCTGCGATCGCAGAAAAAATAGA
>JAQGBH010001733.1:0-29570 GCA_034698265.1 Sminthurinus aureus | reverse complement strand
TTGACAACAAGGTAAATATGCGAATATTGACTTAGAAAAAAACTCGAGTTGCGATGATGGTTGTGCAGCCTCATATAATGAAATTGTAATTTTTATATAATTTTCAAGGAAGTACGAATGAATGAAACTGAATTGAGAATGTCTCTCTCTACTCGAGTATATCTTCTTGGCAGTATTTCTCTATTTTTTTTGTCACCGTTGGTGTAAAATTGTTCTATTATTAGTACATGTTTATTCATTTCTAATGATTTTTTATAATTACATATTATGTAAACATAACATGTGTTGTTCCCATAAGATTGGTTGAATGATATATCATAATATATGCATGGCTTATCGTTTATAGTGTATCAGAAATTAATTTGTTCCTTATTCCTTACCATATGATTAATTCATAATAATTTATCATGAGATTAAACGATGAATAATAATAGTAATAGAGGTATGTTGTTTAAATTATGCATAAATATGCTCATGCACGTACATTCTGCAGTATGCATTCTCTTTTCAATGCATATACCTTTCTTATACACTTTTCAATCAAGAGAACTCATGCAAATTTAAAAGTGAGAGTTATCACATCTTAAAAGTAAAAATATTATGAGACGTGTTGTAGTATGTAGTAACGCAGTAGTGAGGCACAAACAAATCTAACGTTCACGTTTACTTTTTACTTCTAAGCTTTAGTCCGCTGCAAAGTGCAAAAAAGTGTGTGTAGTGTGTAGTGTGTACTACACACTGTGTACAGCTATGCGCGTATGAAAGATGGATCATCTCTTTATGTAGGCAAGGGGAGCATTTAAATCCTTTTGAAGAATAAATTTACGTGCTGAGTATATATAACAAAAGGTTAGTGTTTTATACTATGTATGTGCATCTTGCATCTGTTTGTAAATGATTAAATTCCGAGTATGTTTTTTTAACTAATTCTGAATTCAAAATTTCACTGCCAGTTTATGTGCATGCAAACAAAGCTGTAATACAAGTCTTATCCTTTAAAAAATAGATAAAAAGATAGTTTACACAGTGTAAAAAAACACAAAAACTGAAATAACAGTAGAACCATACTTAATGTATGAATGGAATGGTTAGTAATGGCTCCGCATGGATTTTAGGGTACTTTTGTTAGTTTGTTAGTTACGTTATGTACCATAATATATTCGAATTGCGTGATTATGTGCTTTATCTTAAACTTTGTGATAGATAAATAAGTAAGCCTCAGGAATTAAGGAACAGGAATTTTATGCATAAATTCATATTTTATTTATGACTTATCAGTCATCAGTGTGGATTACTAAATACGAAATACAAAAAACACATCTTCATTCTTCATGTATTTGTCATTTATCTATTTGAGAGTGTTGTCATCAGTCATCAGTAATTGCGTACAGAATGTGCATGTATAATGATATGTAATTAACTGAATTTTAGAGTTTGAATTACTTGCATACAACTATACAATAACTATACAAAGAAATCCAATTCACAGTATGGTTATTTTTATTCGACACTCGAGTAAAACATGCATAGCTACATCGACTTATATTGTATTCGTATAGTAAATATAGTTTTTATGCTTTACTTCTCTCTCCACTGTTCATGCTTCATCCTGTATTAACTATTAACTTGATGCACGTGTAATATGCACTGTATTTGGACTATTCTATTCATGAAATGTGTAAGTGTATTTGTTTGTAGTGTGAATATTCTTCGCTATTAGCTATTATGTACTTGGTAAATACGATATTGCTGACACAAAAGATCAACGTTCAGTATTCAGTATACAACACACAACTAAATTTTAAAATGCATGTGTATTGGTTGAGTTTTTTTTATTAAAGTCAATTGTATATCATAATGATACTCATTACTGATAAATAATAAATAGACAGAGACAGAGCCAGAGCCACTGATAACTGATAAAGTGAAATAGAAAGAAAGATTCACAACAATGCATTACAAAATGTATTAATCTTCTATCTTCTACCATGCCGTGTGTTCTATGTTCTATGAGCTATGAGTTTAGAGAAGTTTAGTTGGACGTTAGAAATTAGATACTAGATACTATGGAAAATTATTAAAAAAAACCTAGAACCTACATAGAGGATATAGATACGATAGATAGCAAAATTATGCCTTTCATCTTTCATGTAACATTTTGTTTTGTAACCACATATAATTTCAATGGCTGTATGCTGTACTGGATGCTGTATCTACACTCTATACACTCTACACTCTACACTCTATACATGTGCTTTTTTACATTTTACGTTATATTAGAGAAAAAAGAAGAACCACAGGGCACTCGACAATCTAGCAGCTATAGAACATAATATATTCTATATTATTCTGCGTAGCATTTGAATGGTAAAATTGAGTACACCCATGTAAATTTACTATGAAAAAAGAAAAATATCTAGGTATACACTACATGTATAATATAATATAATGATAATCAAGGGGAAATCAAGTGGTCGGCACTCGGCACGCTATTTACTATTAACTATGTGACAATTCATATTATATACGTATAGGGGAAAAATTCGATTCTCACGATCTTAACTCTGTTTGCCTTTGTATGCGTCTGCAGTCTTTACTGTTAGTGTTTGTGTAATGCACACACATGCCTCACACTGTCTGCAGTCTGTATACTATATAATGTATGTATACTGACAAGAGAGATGATAGAAGCGAAGCATTGTAAATTGTATTTAATGCTATTGGATACTTGATGTATAAAGTACCTATATCAAAACGTGATGCTGTATGCTGTATCACAGTAAACTCACATGGCATTAAAATGAAATAGACACTGCATTTTATATTTGCGATTATATGTTCACAATCGAAAACTACGGATAGATCATTCATGTACATTGTACATCTACTTATAGTTTATAGTGATTCACTTGAAAACTACACTACGAGCTACGATCAACGATGAGAAGTGCTTCAAAACAATTTCAGTCATTATTCCTTACACTCTTGTTGCTGCAGGTTGGTGTTGAACGTGTGTCTTAAAAATGGCCAATTTAATTAATTATCTTGTGGTTATATCCATCTTAATCAGTTTCTGCTTATCCAATGCTGGAGCACAGGTTTGTGAAAATTCATTCTATATTTTATTTTCGTGTAAGCAAATCGAATTATTTCCCCATTTTACAGGAAGAAAATAGAACAAGAATTTTTTAAAAGTGTATCAATTTCAGAAATCAAAAGCGATCGAAAATAGTGTGCATAATATCATACTATGCAATGTACAAAGTGAATGTATGAAAAGAAAACACATGCTCTGATTTTGCCCACATACTTTGAACTTTGAAATACTTAATGGAAAAACGATAAAACTGTATACGTTTACTTATAAACTTGTTGAGTTTCGTGTTTCGTTTAAGCTCGAAAAAGTCATGAAGTCTACAGTTTAGAGTTTAGAATGTAGAATCTAAAATGTAAAATCTAGAATGTAGAATCTAGAAATAAACAAATCTTGTTGAATTACACTTCCTTTTGGCTTGACTTGGCTTTAGCTTTGCTCAAGTGAAATGAAAATGGGGAATATGAACTCATGTTGTTAGTTGTGACTTTGTGTGAATGTTTGGGATATTTACTATTTACTACACTGTGCACAATGTACTATACAAACTTAAATATAAAATCTCTACATCAATTTCAGTGATGCTCAGCACACAGCAGACGCATGTGTTTGTGTGTTGGCTGAATGAATGAATGAATGAATGAATGAGAGAATAAATAAATACATATTTTGCAACCTTTGCTCTAAAAATCTCTTTGTTTTCATCAGGAAAAGCTGACTGTTGGAGTATACTACGAAACTTTATGTCCTGATTCGTAAGTTGTAAAGTGCATTCTATATTATTATATTATACGTATATTTGTAATTGCTCAGTGGGTTAGAAACTCTTTGAGGTATTACATCAAAATTGGCTGTTATTAAAAGTAAAATTTCCATTGGTTTCGCAAATACATCAAGTGGAATTATAAAAACATAATCTTGTTTCTATTATAGTATCCGCTTTATAACGCGGCAGCTGGTTCCAACTTTTGTTCAAGTTGGTGGAAATGGAAATTCATATTTTGAAATAGATTTTGTTTCTTATGGAAAGGCTAGCGTAAGTACAAAACACGTGAATTTTAGAGTTACTATTTGTTATACAACTGATTACTGATTTTACTGATGACTATTGTGTCTTTTATTTAATGAATTGATGTATTTACTATATTTACACAATTTAGACTTCACAAGATGCTAATGGAAACTACTCATTCAGTTGCCAGGTGAACTTTCATTTTTTAGGCTATTTCAAATTTCAAATCTTTAAAACCAAAATTACCATTAAAATCTACAAAAGTATTGTTAATTGGACAATGTTATTAATCATGATGAATTAAACTGTCTCATTATTTTAGCATGGAAATCAAGAATGTGAAGGAAATAAGATGCATGGTAAATCATCAAGAAAACAATTACATAACTATTTTCAGCTTCTATTAGTATAATTTTCCAGTGTATTTATTTTTCAAATGCATCACACATGTATATTTTTATTATCATAGCCTGTGCCTTAAAGTACTTACCAGAAGAGTCCAGAGCTAGTTTTATAAATTGTTCCATGAGTAGTACAAATCCCCCAACAAGCGGTCCAAGTTGTGCCAGCAGCTTAGGTTTAAATTTTACCAGAGTTGAGCAGTGTATCAGAGAAGATGGTCCAGGTAAGAAAATGAGGATTATAAACATTTTCTCATGTTCCATGCTCCATGTGCACCTCTACTGTATGTGTGTCAAAGAGAGGTTAAATACATGATATTTTGTATTTTGTGACTCTCTTTAGCTCTTTTGGCCGCAAATGGAAATAGGACACACAGCTTGAATCCTACACTCTATTATGTGCCATGGATAACCTACAACGGTGTGTTTAGTGAAAGTGATTTGAGTGCATCTCAGACCAACTTCTCACAACTTCTCTGTGACAAACTTGGAGTGAATGGACCATCTCATTGTCAACCTCAAAAAGTACCAAGCTCATCGGCTTCCACATCCTCTTCATATCGTATCCATGCTATCCCCATTGCCTTGGCTTTGTCTGTGTTATTGTGTTTGTATATATTCTTGTAACTCTGTTTATTGTTTTATTGTCCTAAGTCACATATTGTTTCCACTGGTTGTCTTTTTTATCCATAATAAAATGAAAGAAAGTAATACTTTTGTGAAGTTAAAGCTTGTTTCTTGTTACTTATGTCTTGTATCTTATATCTTATATCATAATAATATATCCAACTCATTGAAAGTTGTAGATTTGTGTTTCTCGTTTCTCGAGTCAATTCTTAAGCTACTCAAACTTTGTCATTTTTTGTCATTCGATGTTTGCCAAATTCCGAAATACGCTTCAAAACTGCTATATATTTTATATTTTGCAACATTTTTAGGATATGCAATGTACACTGCACTTTATTTAACATTTCTTACGTGTCCATGAATTTTCACAGAATAATGTAACAATCTCCGTCTACTATGAAACAAAATGCCCTGATTCTAGACGGTAATAATCTCTTTTATTTGTTGTAGAATTTAAAATACTGATAATGGCATGAATTTGGAAATGTACTAATGAAAAATTGTGCATCAATGTTGTTGTTTTTGTAATTGCGCACCCAGTGGGCCAAAATATATGATTAAATGAAATCTAATGATGCCTAATCAGTAATTACTTTTATATGATGATGATCAGTGTAATAATATTCTCTTACCAGTTTCATCACTTCTCAATTGTTCCCAACTTTTGCCAATTTTGGTGGACATGGAAATCCATATTTTGATATAGATTTCGTTCCATATGGCAAAGCTAGTGTGAGACAACTTTCATTGTTTTTTTTCATATCTATTTTACATGTTTTAATATAGTGAGGAATTTTTTTGAACTTTAAGCTTTAAATAATTAAAGAGAAAACGTATAAGTAGCGGGCATCTTTTTTGTACAAGAAAAAGATAATAAACGTAAAGAATGGCTTTTGAAATAAAAATGATACTAATACCACCATTAACACATTCATTTCTCTAAATCCCTTTCCACACTATTTAGACTACTGAATATCCAAACGGTACTTATGCATTCGAGTGCCAACATGGAGACCAAGGTGAGACAAAAAAAACAATACGTATTTTATATTTTAAACAATGACTCTATAATCGAGCAAATGCTAGATACATGATTGATTTACAGCTTGCACAAATGCTAAGATTGATTAAGTACTGAAAGTGAGTTCTTATGAATAAGTTGTTTAAAATTTTTACAGAGTGTGAAGGAAACAAGATGCACTCATGTGCTCTCAAATACTTGCCCGAAGATGCCACAGAAAAGTTTATCAACTGCAGTATGACAGCAGCTAATCCTCCGACCGTTGGTCCAGCATGTGCTCAAACTTTGGGTTTGAATTTCACCCAGGTTGAAGAATGTCTCACTAATGATGGACCAAGTAAGTGCCAAAATACAAAGAAAAAAATTGCTTGTTTGTATACGAAAAATGAAATATCAGTACAAAAATACCTGTTTCAAAATGGGTTTCATACGTTTTTCTTTGTTTTTTCAAGGAATTTTGGCTGAGCACGGAAACAGAACTCACAGCTTGGTTCCTAGTTTGTACTATGTACCATGGATTCTTTTTGACGGGGTATTCAGTGAAAATGATCTGGATCAAAGTCAATTGAACCTTTTACCAGTGATATGCGGAAAATTACAAGCGGCCAATATTGTGGCACCACACTGCAGCTAGATGACCTAAACTTATCAACTGAAGACTGCTACTTTACTTTCTCTACATTTTCCTTAAATTGTCATCTTAGTTAAATTACTTATAAAATAACAGCATGTCCAATGTGTAATATATATTTGATTCTGCATGAATGCCTGAATACATGTAATATGTATCCCTTTAAAATCCTTATGATAATTTCTTAAATTAAATTTGGGTTTAATAATGAAAATACTAACCTTTTTGCTATGCGTACTAATTACTAATTTATTTAACTTGGTAAAACTCAAAACATAATATAAGACACAATACATCACTATTGACTATTGACTGCAGTATTAGTTTGCCTCGGAGGGATTTGTTTGATTGATTATGAGAAAAACCTGCATGCCTGTTGTGATGCTAAAAAAACATGTAATAATCTATCTATTATACGACTTACTTGGCTAATGCAGTATTTCATAAATGTCTACTCACTCTCAATCGTACTCATGATTCATGACAGTAAGTATCGACGTGCATGTCTTGAGTCTTGAGAATTGCATGTACAATGTACAATCTTAATTCATGGAAACGTCCTTGAGAAATATCACAAGAGGTTAATTATGATGCATTTTAATTTTACATCCACATTTTTTGTACGTGACCCTGGAGACTGGATACGGAAAAAAAGTTACAACAACTTGGTTTTTACGCAAGCTAATATTATAATTTATAATGTAGAAATTTTTCATGACGTGTTGTCATTGGTTTTGCCTTTTTTCTTCCGTAGTTTTCAGTTTTCAGTCACAGGTAAGACGCGTATGATGTATGGCATATGGCATATACCCGCAAACTACAAACGTTTCTCGTGTTTAACTCCATTCCCTTGACAAAAAATAAGAGTCAACTAGCAGTTTTTAAAACAATAATGAATTCACTGGTGATGTACATGATGAAAATGAATGATTTACTCGGGCATGAAGAGTGCATAAAATGTTGTACTGTAGTGGTTTTAATAATCGATCGCTATAAACTTGTGAAATATGAAGCAGTACTTTGAAACTTGCAGAATAAGCACTTTATTAGTTTCTAGAACTTGAAGTGTACAGTGTACAGTGTACAGGCTACATAACTGAACCTTGCATGTAGCGTGCTATCGTACGGGGCATTGAGTCCAGCATCATTATAATCCATACGGTGGCAAATCCCATACCCGGAATTGAAATCTATCTGATATCTGACCGGGTAATTTTTGAGCATCCTTGTACAAATGGCAAATAGGATTCAATTGTGTTAAGTTTTGACAGTATTGTGAAAGTGGTAATGATTATAACCCTTTGGAGTCGACACTCTAGACTCATGACAGTACAAATCGAGATTCACATCATTCCTCCGAAGGCTGTAATGAAATCACATTCGTATTCTCCAATATGAAATATAAGGAGTTTTATTTTTTAAGTGTTCTTTATTTGTTTCTGTATTGATTATCGTCCCAGAATATCAATCAATTTATGAAGTAATGAGTTTTTGCAAATGACTGTTCATCCATAAACCATATATAGTATGCTTCTTTCAGTGCCACTAAATATTAAACTTTTACCAAAGCCTTTTCATTTCATTTCCGTTTCTCTGCCCTCTGGCTTGATTTTTCTCTTTTAAAATCTAATTTTACTCTTTGTAAACACCCTGAATTGCATTTTTGACGAGAATCACTAGTAAATGAATTCACTTTCAGTTCTCAGTTCCCGATCTGGAGTTGCACGTGTACAGTGCAGCGTGTATGCGCGCATATGTGTGCTTGAAAACGAAAATACTTTAAATCTAGTTGAATCTAAATATTATATACGTAGTTTACTAAAACTATTGGCAAAAGTTGATTCTCACTGATGGGTGGTAGTTTTGGAAATCCGGCACTCCAAAGTCAAGCTTCAAAACTAATGTAAGTATCCTTGAACCTTTTGGCACGGTAACCTTTTGTAAATCAAAGGTACATGAAACAAAGTCCTAAAATTTTGGGTTTAGCTTACGTAGTACGTAATAAAAATACAAGATACAGATATACGGCTCGTGGTAGACATCTTGGATGTGTAGATAGATATTTAGATAAAACTTTGACAACGCAACCAACAACCAGCAACCCGAGACCAGAGCACAACGGACAGTGCATGCAAATAGAGGAGACATAGCAATTATACGTAATTAGTGGTAGTAGTAATAGCTGTTGTCTTTTGGTATATCGATCCATTGACTTTGTGCTTTACCTAGTTTCCATTGATAAATGCAGTTGTCAGCATAATAATGCATAATATACTGTACACTATAGAATAAATACTGAAATACTGTGCAGGTTTGCCTTGATGCGTAGTTTGTAGTTTGTAGTTTGTTTTATAAAGTGCCTCGTAAAAGGATACACAATGTACAAGTAATAACGGGCTTCTACGGTTTACTTACAATCCAACTCATACTTCAAAACTCAAAACAGTATATTAAGACTCGTAAATTGAATGGCTAATCAAATATAATACTAACCATGCCATGGTCAATCGAATATTATATTTATTTTATTTTTAGAAATCATATTTTCAATAAAATACAAGTTCATCCTTTTCATGGCATCACAATTCAAGATTGCATCAAAACTTTCCAGTGGGTCTATTTTTACACATTTCGGTGTTAATATTCCTTTCTTTTACGTTTCGGTAATAGCTGATTTGAATGTAACAATTGAAAAAGACAAGGGATTTTTTTATTTTTTATTTTTTAATGATTTTGTCCGTCAGTTTGTGTTTTATGTGTCCCAAGTCTTAAGTTTCAAATCTCCAGGTTTAAATTTACAAAAGAATGAATATTTTATAGCGTGAGCATTTAAAAGCAACTCAGAAAATAAGAAAGTAGAGAAAGAGGATTGCTTTGTGTAAGAGTAAGCCGACTTTGATGCTTCAATACAATAAGTCTTAAGTTTGTTTACTAAAAAATTCAAAACAAAAAGCTATAATTGAAAAAGCAGTAGTGGTGAAGGCGTAAATATTAAATACCATAAATTGCACATTGCCACACAGATAAAAATAAACTTTAAAATATGAAACTGTCAACAGTGTTGCGTAAAAGCTTTGTTTTTGAATCTGAGGGATTTTTAGCTTCCTACGGTAAGCGACAGAAAAAATTAAGGATGGAAAGAAAGGATTTAAAATAATACAACAGATACTTAGAACTTTGAATAAAAAGGCTTCTAAAGTTTTGTTCACAAACAAAAGTAAAATTAGCAGTTGATTTTCAATTTCAACTCAGTCTTGACCATAGAGGTAATAAGAAATAGAGAGAGCTTGTCCATATATCCAGCAGAAAAAGTTCTGTTTCATATACGTTATAGTCCAGGGAAAGTTAGGGTAGTTGATTGACTCGATTACTCGTGCAACCATGTTTTTTATAATTTTTTCCTTTGTACAGAAAAATGAAATTTGAGCGTCTCTAAGGTTACTTTGATTAAAAACTACCCTAACTTTCTCATAGGGAACAGAAACTTTTGGGACTCCTCCCACATGCTCCGTCTATTTCTTATTATGTCTATGGTCTTGACGATCCAGACGATCAACAATCAATTTAGAATATGAATAAGTGTCCTTCAACTTTCAACCTTTTTGAATAAAAAGCTTTTCTGTTTCATAAAATAAGTATAGTGCCTGCTGTTGTAATAAATATTCGTGTGCATTCTGTTTTTAAATCCTATGAAAAATAATGCATACTATCCACTATAGCAAGAACCACTACAATGCATGCATTACCGCGTCTATTGCATAATATTGTATCAACAGATAAATTTGACATTTGACGCAAAGTAAATAATACACACAAGACGAAAAATCGTAATAATTTTTATTCTGCAATTGTCTGTGAAGGTACAAAAAATCACAAACCAGACTCTTCTTCCATCCAGAAACTTTGAATTATTGACTCAAATCATGTACTATGTACTACGTTTGATTTTGTGTAAATTATATAATGTTTCTATTTTGACTGATTCAGCATTGGTGAGTTTGTAATACACTTTGTGTTGTCATATTTGATTGACAATGCATAAATAAATTATGCTGACTCAATCCTATGTCCACACTAACATAAATAGAGGGAGATGACAAAATTTGGATAAACTTGAAATTGGGGATTTTTTATTACGTCATTATGGCTTGCACTTTACTACAAACTACAAACTAATCATTGATCATGCAGTGATTACGTGCTAGATTTGGGTTTTGCAATTGTATGCTCTACGTTGACAAGCAATCCAAATATTAACTTAATTTCATATCTGACTCGTGATTTGTTGATATCACCCTAAAGTCTAAAGATAAAGATAAATAAAACTAAATCAACACGTGAAGCAAGCTTTAGACCCTTGACCACAGGTAAATCTAATTACTTTTTGCTACGTGCTGAATTTTTTACTATTGATTGTCGATTCATTTATTTGGTCCAAATTGTACACGAGATCCATATAAAATTTTCCAAACTGCATACCATCCAAAAATAGAGTGCAACGCACACCTACAAAATACAAAGTACAAAACACAAAGGTATGAAGTATGAAATATGTATGATTCTAAACTCATTTCAAATCTTTTAATTCTATGTTGTGAGAATTGAGAAGCGTAATAATGAAAAGGTTGATGGTGTCCATTGTTAATTGTCAGAGCACAATGCACAATGCACATGTAGTTGCAAACATTCACAGCTTACCGTGCTCTAGATTTAATGAAGCCTCACCAAAGTTGTAAATTTAGAATCTAGAATCTACAATCTAGGGTTTTTGTTTAACTGGAAAGTAAACTCAAGGCACATGCTCATGCAAATCGGAAGGACAAAGGTTTATGGAACAAACAGGCCTGAATCTGAATGAGGAATGAGGAACTTTTGTGAATCGGATTTGCAATCCTTTTGTGGTTTCCGTCCTCTAAATGCTTTATGTATGTGATGGATGCCAGCTGTTTTGACGCCGAAACCGGCACAAAGCATAGATTTAGGCTGTATGCATAATTTTATTCGTAAAACGAGGATACACCAAACCTTTCGCAAAATATGGTGTTGTCTGCTGTACTTCAGTAAAAGTATCACGTTGCTCCATGACACCTTGCTAGTTTCCTCATTAGTTTCACAAATCCATTCAAGTTTATCCACAAACTTATCTATCAGCTTATTTATTCCAATGGAATAATACTATTTACTATTTACACCTCTAAAAGCAATTTTTGATTCTTTTTTATTTCACAATCTCTTATTTTTTTTCTCTGCTAAATGTTTTTTGAGCCTTTAGTAGCTTTCTCTTTTACTTCGCTCTATCTGATTCTGTTTTAGCATAATTCAATTTTCCAATGCTCTCAAAATCCTAACCTCAGGCTGCTTAAATGGTTAAACTTTTATTTCCTCGGTGGTTTTTCATTTTCCAGGACTTATAGGCTATAAGTTATAGCACTACGATTTGGTTTATACAGAAAACTTTTTTAAATATTTTTGGACTTGAATAAAATAATATTCGAAATTCTAAATGCTAAATTCTAATGCTCTGGGAGATCACATCTAAAAACAGAAAAATTATTGTGATGAACAGTGGATAAAATGTAAACTGCGAAATTGGAACAAATAGAACGGGTTGAAAATCGATAGAGCTACATATGTACATACCACTACGACATATAGTATACAGTACAAAATCCTTCGCAGGTAAAAGAAAGTACATGTGGGAACTGTTTGCGTGGGATAATATTTAACCTTTACGATGTGCTAGCTGAAGAAGTTTCATAGCATGGTACTAAATTCCATGGTTTGGGATTTGGGGGTAAAGAATTTTAGAAAAAATCCAAGGAAAAAGGATCACAGTTTCTATTTATAAGTTTATTTGTTTATTGCTCGAGCTGTCTCTAGTTTTTAGTTTTTACTTTTTACTAGTAAACAATGTTTTTTTATTCTCAAAATAAATATCATTTTCATTTTCATATTATGTACCAGAGCGAGCACTGAATTGAATTGTCAGATCAAAACGATGATCAATGATGAATTCAAGAAGAATTTGTTCAATTTTGCATTGTGTGTTCTAGCTGGTTTCTATTTTTACTGAGTACTGAGTGCATTGTGTATAGTATGCACTATGGTTCATATATATGAATTATGGATTATGCAAAAACGTAGAAATTTCATGTAAATATTTAATGTAAACTTGCGTATCCATTCACATTTTGCTACCATTTTGCATAACTTGGATTGTTTTACAAAGGTAAAGTACCTTGGAATTTGGAGTAGAAATCCTGGAATACAAATTTTGCAAATGATCATTTACATTTACGATTGTGACTGGTGGAACCTGTGTATTGGATATTAGAAATAGAAGGGCAAACGGGATATTGAATATATTGTATATTCATACACGTGATAAGAAAGATGAAGACAAGTTGGATATGTAGAACGTAGGGCTTCCGTAGATAAATTTGCATGGTATTTAAATAGAATGTAGAATCATGAACAGAACAAAACAAAACGTACCTTGGTATTTCACATTACATTGTCAATGTATAACATCATAGATCATAGAAATCGTAGAATTGCATTCAGTATTTTATACACACGGATTAATCCATTCAAAAATTCTAGTGCTGTAGTTTTCCGTGTTCCACGTTCAATTCATCTGGATGAAATACTATTACACAAAACATTTAAGATAAGAAGGCTTACATTTCGGATTCCGGATTTTGCATGTGGTAGCCAAACACAGGGATAGAAAATAGAATTGAAAAGAAATTGTGTGTCTATTTATATTTATTCAATGATGGATAGCATTCAGTGTGGTGGAAGTGAAAGTTCATCGGGTATTTCCCGAGGACGCATAGAGCATGAAACAAAATGTACACAACACGTGAGTAAGCTGGAGAGGAAGTTAGAACAACTAGAAACGTGGATGAGGAGAAATCTTGGTAAGCATAAATGATAAAATGATGACTGTGTAGTACTTATGTATTATTTATTATGGATACTTAGTATTTAAATAGCTTCAGAAATACGAAATAAAACTCTTGATTCTTGATTTAAGATGTAACTGTTTTACAATTTAACTATATTTTACCATTTGATATTTCATATTACAAACATTAATATCAAAGAAATGCTACTTTTTAAAGGATACGTCAATTTGGATAAAAGCTTTGACAATTTCATCTTTCCTTCTCCCCCAAGTCCAACAAAGTCGCTTAATACAATTCCAACTGTAATCATAAAAAAGGAAATTGTTTCAGACCATGAAGATGAAAATTCGGTGGAAATATTTCCAGAGCAATCAGATCAGATCAGAGCGCCGGCATCCGTTGAAACTAGTAATAATGCTACAGGTAATTTTTGTTACTTTTTCTTTTCGCCAAACAAAAACGCACATTCAATTGCTAAATACAGTGTATAATAGTGTACAGTGCACAAGTTTTGTATTATTTATTATTAAAAATATTGTGATTTATTTGCAGATACTCTGGAATCAAGTTCCCAGTCAGTTCCAAATGGGAATTTGCAGGAAATTGCAAGTAAAAAACCAACAAGAGGGACAAATATTAGTATCAATAAGGAAAATGCAGCTCCTGCAGCAACTGTAGTGAATGAATATCAACCCCAATGTCAACCAATGCAACCTCCTTCTGTCAGCTGGGCACAATCGCCATTTGGAAATAGTAAGTCACAAGTCATAGCAAAAGAAACATTTTTTTTCTTTTTTTTCCAAAAAATACCTCTTACTCACATACTCACAAGTTTTATGTCTCTAAAACTCAAGGTCAAAATACTCCAAAAAATTATCAACTTGAACAAGCTAAAACTGGAACTGGAACTTTGAATGGAGGCAATAATCAAAATCAAAATCAAGCCGTTAATTCACCAGTCAATAGAAATCGACCAATTACAACTGTTACTCCAATGCCGTCGCCTCTTGTTTTGCCTCCATCCCTACCTTTGCCTCAAAATGGTAAATGACATTAAAATTTATTTTAAATTTTTATACATCTAAAATTGTAAGTAGAATGATAATGAGAAAATAGTCTACTTTAGTACTGTTTTATATGCATAAAATGTATAAAAAAATAATATAATTTTACTTTCTAATGCTACACAGCTACCACTAATAAAACACCAGTGTCCCAAGCTCATGCTCAAAAATCCAACGGAATGATGCATCTAATGCATCCTTGTAAATCGTGTAGGAAATTCTTTCCTTGTTTACAACTCCTTCAGAAACATGTACTATTTGCTCATAAAAAATGGAAATGTAAGTTTTGTAAAAAGGCATTTGATCAGCGCATCAGTATGGATCAACATGTTAAAGACGGACACAGTAAGCAACGAATGTATCAGAAAGAAAAGTCTTTGGGTTATATGACTCAAAGATATAAACAACAACAACAACAACAACAACCGCAGCAGCAACCAGGACAGACTCCACAACATGAATCTTTCTCCCAATCTCATCCACAACAGCCACAAATGTTTCCTCAGACACATACCAATCCACATCCGCATCCATATCCACATCCAGATTCAGATCCACGTCGACGTTCACATCACATCTTACAACAACAGCAGCAGCAGCAATCAATGTACCAGAGTTGTGTAGGGACTGTAAATAAAAGCCAGCAGCAACAGCAACAGTCACCAAACCCACATTTTCAAACTAATTGTGTCTCTTCAATTCCAACTTCAGCCTCGACTTCGACTTCGAATTCAACTTCAACGTCTACTTCAAATCCTTGCGGAAACAGTAACATTAGTGGAGCTGTATTGATACCGGTTTCAGCTCCAGTTTCAACTGGCAGTATATCACAGCCGCAGAAAAAAGGACATGGAAATGGGAAAGCAAACAACCGGACACGATTCGAAATCCCAAATCAGATCAGTCAACCAAATGTATGTCCAGTGTGTAGAAAGGTTTTCTCCATTGCTGAACATCTTGCACAACACATGAGGTCCCATTCTTCCCATCCACAGCCCTCTTGATATTTAGAATAAATGTTCCATGCACTTATTTGAGGAGTAATTTATTTGGACTGCTTTATGTCCACCATACCATACATACATATCCATTGCATTTGTATTTCCAGGTTTTTAGTGAACACATTTTTGCAATCTTTTTATCCTCGTGTACAATGTACAATAAATTATTGTCAATAATACAAAATAATGCAAAACATAGTGTGTATCTGAAATGCAAAATCTAAATACAGTTTAATCGCCCAAAAACTGCCTACCGTTCACTGTAAAATTTACAAACATGTTTATTCTTATTCGCCTCTAAGCTTTTTGCTTGAAACTTGAAACTGTTCTACTTAAAAAGCTTATTTTTCATTTATTACTATAAAAATAGTAATACAACTTTTTTCTTCATGTGTAATGGACTGAATTTAATATGGTATTATTATTCATTATTCCATGCTTCAACATTAATTCGGATAAATATGCTTAATGCTTAGTCTACACAAGTTGGTACTGCGTCTCAGAAATTTAGTCACCAGTGTCAAATTATAAATCTGTAATATATATGTATGTACAACGGATTTCGTGTGTGACTTCTAGATTCTAGAGTTTTATTATGATTTTTGTCGAGTTCTTCAAAAAATTTCAAAATGTTAAATTAGTTTTCTACCAGTAAAAAGTAAATACTGTATAAAATATTTGTAATATTTGAAGGGCAACCTTTCAAAAGTACCTCTGATTTTTTTTAATTCCATGGTAACAAACTCTGTTAACACAGTGTGTATATAACCAGAGGTACTTTTGAAAGGTTGCCCTTCATTTATTTAATTTTATTCAATATTACTTTTTACTTTTTACGTATTTAAGTTTTATTGGAATAGACACGTAAAAAAATTATGAAATACTAAATGAATGACTTATCTAACATTTTTAAGCATGGTAGACGTACAAAATGAACAAAATAAGATCTTTTTTATTTATAATTTGAAAATAGAAAGAAATTAAACGTATTTGAAATTTGAATCTTAAAACAAAAAACTATGGACTGCATAACATATTTAAACTTTTCATACAATTCAAAATTCAAAGCAGCAATTTTACACATAAAACACGGTAATTCTAGATTCCAGTGAAAAACGTTGTATGTGTAATACACATTGTATATGTTATGAAAAAATGTGAATAATTGTCTCTTGTGAAGTTTTTACTTGGAAATGAACAAAAATTTTTATTCATATAAAATTGTGATTTGAATTCAAATTCTGTGAGTTTTACGATTACGAATTACAAATTACAGTACAATCAGTTTTTCATTGATTTCTACGTTCTACGAAAATTTTCTGAAAAGAGAAAAAAATCTTGGGAAAAATTGAGATTCTGGCAGTCTTTCAAATAATTTCAATGCATGCGTACGGCATAAAGATTTTCTTTTATCCTATTTCTATTACCCCTTGTTATGTGTAAATAATGATTTAAGTAATGATTCTCATACACTGAGAATTTTTAATTGCAGGTTGTAAGTTGTAAAATTCTGACTTTGAGAGAGCGGAGCTGAAACAGCTCAACTATAAATAATATCGTAGCTTCAAGTGAAGACAAAGACAAAAGATCTAAGTTCAAAGTTCTTTTTCAAAATTAAAAATCCATGTAACATACTCTCTTTACTCATCAACTCCCAATTTCAAAGTAACTACATGTCTATAATATTACAGATTACAGAGTTGCTGAGTATTGATATTGAGTTCAAAAAATCACAAGTCATTCACATTCTAATAATTTGTAAGCTAAATGCATGTGTACTATTTAATATTATTATATAAGGCAGTTCCTATGCTTATTTCAATTCTGAAACTTTAATTCTCCATAATTTCTTGGAGAATGGAGATCCCAAATAGGCGTAAGGACCGATCACACTCATTGTACTAATCTGTCGAACCTGTTGAATGAAAAACATAATACGGAATGTCATTATTTTTATCCATACCAATGATTTCATTGCATGCATGAAATGTAGAATGTAGATTGTGGTGCTTTTCATAATAATAATAATAATAATTGGTATTCCTGGTGCAGTTTTGTAATTTACATTCTGCATAGAAAAATTGTAACGATGGTGCTGATGTGATTCATCAGTATTCAGCACCATATGTCATATGTTTTAAATTTTAATCAAGTAAAGTCAAAAACAAAGAAAAAATCATGAATAGAAGTATTTCACGCCCACGTGATTTCTCTTACCTTGTTTCCCTGAAAACTCCTCAGAATGTTTCCCGTCTCATCAACCTCAACAACAAAACCTGGATCATTTGGTTCAAGTAAACCTCCGAGTTCAGCAGCCTTATTACGGATAGAAATTGAAAAAAAAGAGAATTTACATAAAAATTTGAAGTATAATACATGGCAATAATCATCTTTAGTTTATAATGAATAATGCATAATTTTCGTAATAGTAAAATAAATAAAATATTAAATAGGTATAATAATAAATGAATAAAATAAAGATATTTACATATAACTTCCATTCTTTAACCACGTGGTTGTTTGGCATGAAGAGTTCCAACGGCAAAAATGTCATTAAAAGAAGCTCTCTGGTCCGTACAACTAATTTTCGTAACCAGGGTAAGTTGCTCAATCGATCAAGCTGTAAAAGCCATCATAAATTGTTTTTCAGTTTTATCTACTAACTATTTATACTATACAGAAAAGTTAAATTATAATTTATAATGCTCGCATAATTCCCAATACACAATGCACAATAGATAAATAGTTTAAAATTAAATTTACCAAATCCTCTCTCTTGGCGACTAAACTTATGTAAAATGTACCTCGACCTGAACTTCTTATATTGTCAGGAAGTGCAGGCAGGCCATCAATGAAAATATCACGCGTTCCAGTTTTTGGTCCTTTCAAATGGTACCTTTACAAAGTTACACATTGGTTTCGATATTATTTATCATTTATTATTCATATAGAAATCCTGACATACATGTAAAGCACTAACAACTAACTACAAATTACCCAGCAAGTAATAAACGGTTTTTGACATGCTATTCACTTTACCTCAAAACTCGAGCCCTCGACGTTTCAGCAATCAGAACAAAGTCCTCATTTTGAGACAGTTGGACTCCATTTGCAAAATTAATATTATTGATTAAAACAGTGTTCGTTTTGGCCTTCCTGTCGTACTTGATGAGACGACCACTTGGTTCATTCCCAAGCATGTCCTTTATGGAATCTGAAAATGTATATTTGGATGCATCTGACCAGTAGATTGCTGTTCCATCTTTAGTTAGATCCAAATCATCAACAAAAATGGCTGGCCTTCCATCTATACGTTGACTTTGTGGAAATACCGGCTTCACCGTACCTAATAACGTTATGAAATTGGAAACATAAAAATGGTTATGATGAAGTCGAAATTCCTTTGAACAATTGTCAATGTAATTACTACATGCCACATAGACTAAAAAAATTAAAGAGTTTACCTGTTTCAGGATTAACTGTGAGAAGTCCTCTGTAAGCATCTGCAATCCACAATGTCTTCTCTCTAAACCGCATACCAAGTGGACGTCCACAATTTTCGTGGTCGTGAGCGATAGCTGAAAATTAAAATTTCGCAAAGTGAAGTGACGAACTTCAATGAAAAATTTCATGATCATTTAAATTCTTAAATTGTCTAATATTAAATACTAGAGAAAAATAGATACAAATATCATTAAATGCAAAATAAATCAAATAAGCTCATTTAGGTGGGCAAAAGACTTGAATTACTAATGATTAAAGAACCGATGACTTACTGCATTGTTTTGTGCCGGTATTTGCAATGACTTTGATTTTTCCATTTTTGTACTGCAAAATATTTCCTCCCTGCACTCCAGTGTATATTTGATCTCCACTACCGGTCACAGTCTCTGCACCAACAAATTTCCCGGATGCAAGTAGCTCAGCCTTGTCCAAAATATTATTTGATTCTAATTTAATTGGCGGCGTCACACTGTTCCAAAAAATCAAATCAGATAATGAAGAATCTCGTGAATTCAAAATCCAAACGAAATGAAAAGGTCAATGCTCAACATGCAAAATTTGTGTAATGTGTAAACTGCACAAGAATTTGACTTACTCGAAAGATTCAAAATGTATATTAGGAGGAAGTCCAGGTAGAAAAATTATCACAGCCGAGGCAATGACAAGAAAAATTAGTGATTTTAATATCAGTCGAAATAAAGTGGTGAATACCATGATTAAAGTTGAGCGGTTTTATCACAGTATACAGTAGTTTTGTTTTTGTGTCCGCGTATTCCTCGTTTATTTAATAGTGTAATCCTATATTTTGTTTGTATTTTTGACTTGGCGGAATTTCCAACGTCTTGTTCGTGTTAGACCATGTAGACACTAGACACTAGGTACTATGTGCTGTACACTAGGCACGTGTTGGGATCGTAAAATGTAGATTGTAGGTTGTAGGTAACATACAAACACGGTATACTTTATGCAAATTTTGACAAGTAATAAAACTGACAATGATTATATAATAAATAGCGTTAACAATACCACAATAGCAGCAACGAATAATATCAGTAACTGTATATAAAGACCGACGAATCAATAACCCAACAAGTGATGCCAAACACTAATAAATACAAAAAACAAAAGGAACGTTAGAATCCAGACTCATCACTATTTCTTTGGAATACAACTGAAGCAGCACTGAAGTATTAAAGTTTTGAAGTATCCGCTTTCAAACGTGGAACGTCAAATCCTGTTCTAGTGATGAAATTCACAAAATTGTTAAAACATGGACAAGAAAAATATTGTATATTATACAAACTCTGCTAGACAATAGAAATATTATAATGAGCTCCTAGAACATAGAACGGACGATGGACAAGCTCAAACAGTATACTCAAATGTGTAGGCTTGAAATACGTACGTATACGTACGTCAATAAATGAGTTTATTTCATCGCGATAAAACCACATAAGCATGGACAACACATCTACCGTATTTAACCAAATGATACGCTAGCTTTAAATAAAAAGCCGAGCTTTTTGTTATTAACGAGAGGAATTATATAATTATTATTATCGATTTTGCATCCATTTATCCGTTTATGTAAAACATAAATAATATACGGTGTGCAGTAGTATGTAAATTCTTTATACAGATATTTCTGTCTACATTTTCAGAGGTAATGTCTCTAATACATCTTTACTATTGACTCTTGATGTTTTCTACCTGCATAAAGTAGTGTGTAGTGTGTACATAAAATAGACTAGTTTTTCCATAAAGCTGAAAAGCCAGCTATTATATGTACGATCCCGACTTTAGAGGAATACAGTAAGTTGGTTTAGCTTGCAGCTATTACAACTAGAAATGAGCAAAAACAGCAAATATACATGTAATGTCAGAGTGCGTGAGATACATATACATATCGGTGGCTACAGTACAGGGAATACTATGCACATTGTACATGGTACACACTACATAAACGTACGTTTATTGCTATACAATCACATGCATGATGTACATAACTATGTAACTGGAAAAACGAGCCATGGTATTTCGTATATACCAAAAATATATGCATAATATATCTTTTGTCTTGCCTCTGACATGCAAAACTTGTGCAAAGTACAATGTACAATGCATAGCGTATTCTTCTAAGGTTTGCTATTCAGTGGCCTTGAAACTGGAGTCATCTCTATAGACTATATCAATCTGTATTTAATATTTAAGGAGTGATTCAAAGTATGTGTGGATTATGTATTATGCAGGGACTAGTACAGGTTACAGCTTACAGGTAGGCTTGATACATGCATTATGCATCACGTTTTTATAAGACTGCAGACTGCAAATCACACGCTAAAAACCACAGACATGTATAATATAGAAGCTTGTATTTTGTATGTTGATTCATGAAGCAAGTTCCATCTTCTTAAGCATCACAAGAGAAAACAGATGGTTACTCTTGACTCTGGATTTTAAGCTTTCGGCTCTTGACTTGACTGTGAATGTGCTATACAAAATTTAAACTTGGAGCTACTTGGAACTACCACAAGTCTATCATATATGCATCGAATATCCTTTGTTTACACTTTCTTGGTATTTTATATTCCTCTTAGCTATTGACTCTAGACTCCAGAATCGAGAATCTAGACTCTAGAAGCTCATTTGATTATTTATTGTGTACTGTACGGTAATATGTACACAAAGGATTGCATTCTACCGGTTTGAAATCAAGAACCCTGAGCATTGATCATTGATCATTAGTTGATGCTTGAGACTTGAGACTAACAAGATAAATTGGATAGAACAATGCAGTGATTAAAACGGCAAAATTTGGAATCTAGTATCTGGTTTCTTGTCTTTGTGGCATCCTGATGAAATTAAGAATCCCATTACGTCAAATCCCATGTATCCAGCAAAATTTTACATGTACTGAAATAAACAATAAAATCTGAAGGGACGTCAGAAATCACATGATGTGCATATGTAGAATCCGATAGGTAATCCAATTTCAGTACGCAACGTAGTTCTCATTTCATTTCATATCTTCCCTTCCAGTATTCAAGGAAACTGAAAATCTTGCCAGTTCTGAAAGAAGAAGGAAAGCAATTTTATCATGCAGTTTTTCCCTTTGCCGGTGCAATCTAAGATGCGTCCAGATACAAAATATCCAAATTCAAAGTCACAACTGCATTCATATTAGCTAGATCATTACAGTTTACAGTTTCGCATTACAAAATACGAAGGCAGTAATAAAACGTTCCATAATATATTCAAAGCAGATACAATCTATCTCTTCTATTGAAGTAGATTTGAGAGAACCGTTTGTATTTTTCTATTTTATTCTATTTGACTTTTATCCACATCCACTCTTCCAACTAAAAGCTCCTTGCAACTGCATTTTTGAAGCTTGAGGCTTGAGTTTTGAGTCTTTAGGCTTGAGCAAATTTGAGGAAATCCTTTAAAGGCAAAATTTCCATCCCACATATTATACTAAAATGATGCATAGAGTGCGGAGTATGGAGAAAGTATTGTATTTTTCTCAGCTGTTTCCAAGAAGTTCAAAATTCAATTTCATGAATTACATCTCGTGTTTATCCACGTAGAAACAAATAATGCATTCTCTCGGATTCAGTTTTTCCCAAGCCACGTAAAGATATGTTGTGCATTGTGGATTGTGTACCTACTTATCTCATTTATGCACAATGTACAATGTACATTGTACATGGTGCATTGTAATAACAAATGGAAACCGCTTCACTTCCTCCATGTATTTATTTGTAGGATACGAAATGCTCCCATTTCCTCAAAAAAATGCATTTTCTATGTTGTTTGTTGTTTGTGTAAACTTACAAGTTTTTGTTCTCTTCAAGTGCAACGAATAGCTACGATCTACGATCTGGGATACTAGGTAAAAGGAAGATGTTTGAAATGAGACGCTTGTGTAAATATTGACAAAAAGTACATAGAAATAGAAAATGTTCCATTCAAAAACCTTGAAAAATGATAGACATCTAGATTTTATATTTTATATTCTACTTTCTGTATTCAACTTCCCATTTTCCAGTAAAACCTTAAACCTATCTATAAAGTTTTGATATGGCTAGAGAATATTTTCATTCATATATCATTGATCATTGCTTATACAGGATTATGTTTTTGTATTCCTTTAGGAATATAGCACGTTAATAATTCCAAGTTTGATTGATTTTGCTTTCACTTCTAGGTTTCCCAGTAACATGTGTTTTGAGTTTTGAGGTGGGCCGATCCTTCCAGATTTCCGTTCTAAAACTTTGACTTCTACCAAGTAAAGTTGCAATCCAAAGCTTGGCTTCTGTAGAATTTAGAACGTAAAACTGGCTTAAAAAACCTTAATTTGTAAAAGTGGCCAGTTTTTCTTCCTTAAAGATACGCAACTAGATACTAGATACTAACAAACGGAGACTAATTGTTGTTCAATGCTATTTATTATTTAGCACAATCCACAATCAGAATCAAAACATTGTATAAAAATCTAGATCATAAAAACGCATCTCCATGTCAATATTAGTTGTGGATCAACATGGTGTGTAATGTGTTACCAGAGACATATTGACAGCACTGCTTATCTAGCTTGAGGCAAAATATTCAGAATCTAGAGTTTTTACTGCATTGCGTTTAGCTACTCTAACGTAACTCACAAGCCAGTGCTGAAACCGGAAACGCAGGATTATATATTGTAGATTCTAGACTTGTGATTTGAAATAAGTATTTCCATACTATATGTTAGCATCTAAGTCTAAGTCAAATAAGGCGACTGCAGTAGTTAAAGCTGTGACTTAAAAAGGTAGTCCACGGTAAATCCGAATTGAGTTTTCTTGTCGATCTTACACCATGTTTATGATTTATTTAGTCCTTTCAAAATCATGGCTGATGGAAAATGAACCAAAAATCACGTTTGCACGTTTTATGATAGTAAATACTAAATACCAGAGCAGAGTGGAAAGCAGAAATCATTCTAAATTCACGTCATAAAGCTTCACGTCATGTATACGTATCTACCATATAGCTTTAAAAATACAATAGAGAATGGTGTTTAATTGAAAAATCAGGGAAACAAAATCTGATTAAAATCTGTCTAAAGTCTAAACTTTTTATGAGTTTAGGATTTAGGAATCTGAATCAAGGATGATAAAAGCATAGGTTTGACATGATTTAAAAATTTGCATGTAAAAAATGGGGATTAATAATAGAAATGGAGATACTTTTTTATGCCATGTAAAACGTGGAATCCCTTTTGACACAAATTCTACTAAAATCCTTACCTACAAATGCAATCCTTTTGTGAATCTTTTCCATGTAAAATCTAAAAGTCACGTCCAGTAGATACAAAACAAAAAATGCTGTTTACCATGGATATGGAATATGAAATATATTTTCTTTGAATAATTCATTCACAATTCACAGTCTGTCATAAGATTTGGTTCATTTTTATTCATATTACTCACACAATGTATTATGTATTATGTATGTTATATATGTATGTATGTGGGATTAGTTTTAGTTTGGAATCGTATTTGCAAGTCTTTGAAATCTTCATTTTTTTCATCCTATACCACATATTCTCGTTTTCATTCTCATTTTCATCATCTATACTCCATCATCTATACTCAATTCAGATCCAGATTATGTAAAGATTCTTGCTGATAAACTTTTTCCCTTGGTTTCGTCAAAGTCTTTGGAGGCTTTTCAAATTTTTAGACCAGAAGGAATTTACTCTCCTCTACTCTACTCAGTCAGTCTAGTCAGTAGAAATATGTGAAGAAAGGATAAAAAGCAGAAAAATCAAATTAGTAATTCCTTTTATTCTGTAATAATCAGAACCTTTATATTTTTTACATGGGATATAAGATTCTTTTTCTAAGAGTTAGAGTGAAAGTACAACAGAGTCTTAGAATTTAGAATGCCTAAAATATAATATATTATAGACCTACGCTAAAATGCTTTCCTATAGCTATTTCTAAACGTCGAATGCCGTCTGGCACTCTCTGAGTCTCAGTAGGTTTTTCAAGATGTAGTGGGAGAAGACGTGCATGCACAAAATTCGCTTATAATATCCTGATGAGCGACTTTGTAAATTGAAATTGAAATTTACATTTTATGACAGATTAGTGCTTTTGAAAATTTTATCTCTCCCGTACTTTGGCATCTGATTTTCTCTTTTCAATGTTCAAGACTTTTCAATGTGTATAAATAAATTATCTCAACTTTTTAGTGCGTAGTAGAAAAACACCATGTTTTTCATGCTTTATGACTAAGAAAAAATGATAACCCCTAATTACATTGTAGCAATTTTATCTTAGTCTGAAGTCTGATGGTTGAACATTGAACATACTTTGTCATGCAAAATCCGTTTTAGTTTGGCTGTTTGACAAATTAATGACCAAAACATTAGTCATGAGTCATAACAAATGATTTTAAACTCTAGATTCGAGGCCCAAGACTCAAGGCTCAAGGCTCACGTTTCAAGTTTGTAAAAGCTTCAGGGAAAAAACGTTTAGATAAATGATGATTATATATTAAACATTTTGACCAAAATCCGACTCATCTGCTGATCAATGTACTCAAAATTATTGACAAAGTTGGGTGTTGAGCAAAGATCAAAGTCAAGTTTTGCTTTCCAGCTTACAGTTTCCAGTGTAACAGCTTTGAATCTTTAAAGCATTCTTGATTTTCGTAGTATTTAATCGCTGAAACTCTTTTGGTCAATGTCAAAATCTTTTTCGGTACATAATTATTATTGAGATTTCTACATTCAAAATATCCATAAAACATAAAAGAGCACTCAAAATTCAATTATATTCAAAATTCAAAAGATTATTTTTATAGGATTTCTGTGAGTAGAGTAGAACATGAAAATACATGGGGAAAAGCTGAAATTAACTTTGTGAAAAGGTCTCTCAGAAAAACACAGGTAAAATTCTATGCAGTTTTATATAAGTCATTCAAATTGTACTGTAAGTGATATGAACGGATAACACATTACACACATGCAGCCCATGATTTGCTCCAAACTATCTACAAACGCCCACATGAAAGATTAAGAGATGTTTTTGCCGCTATTACCGGTTGAACGTTTTTACTCTTAAAGTCAAAAGTCGGAAAAAGAGAGGAAGAAACAAGATTTTTTGGTAGAAATTTCCATGTTTTTTCCTTACCTGTTGACATGCTCCATATTTCATTACTTGTGTTTTGGTATTCTGGACAAGCATTCCAATTCTACTTTTACTTTTCTCATTTCCTCGGCATGTTTTCATGTTCACGTTTTACGAGCTTGGTGTACAAAATCCAGAATCTAGAATCAGAAATCTAGACTCTAGAGTCTAGAATCTAGGATCTAGAGTCTAACCTCCTACATTAAAAATCGTTGTAAGCGGATCTCATAAACTTTTACGTACTTTCACCTTGTCAAAAATAAAGAGCTTACACACTCTTTAACTGAGTGGCAACGCAAAGCACAAAATGTTTTTACTATCCATATTTCTAAATCCGGACATTGAGCATGAATTTTGGGAGAAAATGGAATGGAATGAAATGAGATTGAATTAAATTGAAGGGTTAAAAAGTTGCAAGTTTATCGAAATAACGTAGAATGTAGAATATAGTGGACAACAAAATGTATTATTTTTTGGGTGAAACTGTATACTATATGCGGCATAAAATGGTAAAAGTTTGGCAGTTGTGGTTTCAGTCAAGTCGTGTTTAGGACTAAAAAAGGAGAAGGAGAAGGAGAGCAAAACTGGAAATTGGGAGGATGAACGCTGAACATGAAGTGCGCTAGAAAAGGGAGAAATCGAGCAAGCGAATCTCAACACTCGACATTTAACATGAAAGAGGCATGCAAACTCCACATTCTACATTCTGCGCTCTCTCCTTTGTGTGCTCCGTAGTCTGTAGTAAACTCTCTGTGAACTGTACTGTGTGCAGTGTGCATTGGAACTATGGTACACCCAGAGCATCCACGGCCAGGCTTTCTTGCCTTTCACTGAAAAGCGAGTGAATGCGCCCATTCACTTTACATTCTACATTCAACATTCAACCGTCGAAAGGCAAGGACTTGCGAAACAAAGTGTGCTTCTCACTGACTTTTCCAGTGACAGTGACAGTGTACGTGTCTCGTTCTTTTTTTTCTATCACTTTCTCCTCATTAACATGTTTCTCCCATCATCCAACACCCAGCATACAGCATTTAACTGAAGCCTAGAAACTAGAAACTAGAAACTCGTGTCCTCTGGATTGAATTTGGATTTTCTACAATATTTTTCTATTTGTTTGTCCTGGCTCAAGACAATCTCTCTGTATTTTTCTCACTCACCCTGGTTTTACTCCAGAATTTTGAGTGACAATAAAAGGGAACTGACTTTATGTAGTCAAAATTCAAGATTCAAGATTGAATCTCTCTCGATTGACATATTGTGATTCCTCTGATTTTTCAGCATGTCAAGTCTGACGGAATACGATGGGATGGGACTGGATTGTTGCAGAATGTAGAGTGTAGAGTGTAGAGGGGAGGAGAAAGGAAGTGTGAGAAACTTGTGATGATTTGAGACTTGAGACTCGAGAAGCTTGACTATTGATTATTGTGCACGCTTCCAGTTTCATTTATATTCATAATAGTGAGGAAGAAAGACAAATTCCTTTCCGTTTACAATTTACAGGCGCAACAATAAAAAATACTCTAGACGTGAATTCAAGTAAGGAACAAGAAAATCAGGATGGAAATCAAAGGGAAAGAACTGAAAGTCTGTCGACTGTCGACTGTCGATTAAGTGAGGAACAATGAAGACTGGCATATTCATTTTGTGTCGACTCCCTGTTGACTCCCTGGTAAAATAAAGCAAAAGTAAAGGAGAAAAACAAAAACTTTTGTTCTTGTTAATAGAAATAAAATTGTGATTGTGATTGTTACAAAGGGAAAAACAGGAAAACGGAAAACGGAAAAGACTACAGTGATGAGGGAAAGGAAGATGGTGAAAAAATAGGAAAGAATTTGCCTTTCCTTTGCTCCTTGGAACGATTAGTGTGACAAGGATGAATCGAATAACAATTGTACAATTTCCCCTACAACTTGCAAGTCACAATAACCCAAAGAAAAATCACGTGTATTCAGAATTCAATATTAAGTATTCAGACTGTTGACTGTGTTTAGTGCAGTGTGTGCTTTGTGCTGTATTGTCTATAGTTTGCCCAGAATATTCCTGTTGTTGTTAATATTATTTTAGCAAAAAATCAAAAAAAAAGAAAAAAGAGTAGACTTACAGCTGTTGTCAAAGACAGAGACAATCACAAACCCAAGACAAGCTGATTCGGATTCCGATTCTGATTGGCGTCAGCGTCAGCGTCAGATGCAGGATCAAAAATTAGAGCTGGGAAACACAGATGAACACTAAACATTGTACAATTGACACTGCATGTACATCTACATTCTCCATTCTAGATTCTACATTCTAGATTCTACATTCTAGATTCTAGATTCTACATGTACCATATATATGTGTAAAAGAACTTTGACAAGCACTTGCTAACAAGTGACAAGTGTCAGGACTTAGCAATTACAATCTCAACATGAAATAACCCAACGACTCTGGCCAACCGGGTCCCTTTCCTCGTGTCCAATACAAATAGAAGAATGCAGAGACTATTAGCGATCAGTGATCAGTGATCAGTGTGAAGTTCGTGGTTGTGGTTCTGGTTGTCCAAGTACAATGAACAATCTACAATGTACACTAGGGTGGCCCGTTTTGAGCAAATGTTCGAAAATTCAATGAGAAGTTGTCTCAAATCAAACATATGTCTACGCAGATGTTACCTGTGAAATATCAAGAAAATCGGTTTTGATTTGAGCTGGCGCACGGAGGTCAAAGTTCAGATTATGCCCCAACACTTGATTTACACTTTATCCTCGTTCTCAGCATTGCGTTAACCGATTTGGACAAGTGTTAGCAATTTGGAAAGGTAATTGCATGGGCTTTACAATCGATGTTTAGACAACTGAAAAAACCCGGGTGTTTTTGAAATACCCAGGTAAAGAGTGCAAAAACCCGAATTTCGGGCGAATTGCAAATGCACTCAAAAATCTGTTTAACTACGTTCAAAGCGTAGATTTTTACCTTTCAAACGAGCTATTGGCCCGAAAAATCGGACAGAAAATACGCCCACTGTGATATTTTTTGTGTACATTTTTCAACGAAAAACGTCCATTTTATGCAACAAATTTTTCCAATTTCGCATAAAACCTATCAATTACTTATGCAATACGCCAAACAATGCTCAAGGATGTTCAG
>JAQGBH010001732.1:0-29570 GCA_034698265.1 Sminthurinus aureus | reverse complement strand
GATGAGTTTGTGCTTTTGCTTTTAACTTTTATTGTACATTTTTTGTGATGTTTTCCATAGCAACCGTCACAAAAAAAGTTAAAAGCAAAAGCACAATGCAAGTACAATGCATACTGGTATGGTCCTGTTATTTTGAATCTTGAAATTGTAAAAACATAATGATAATAATAATTATTTCGTGTTAAAAAGCCTTCTAATGTTGTTATTAAATAACGTTTTAAAAATACCAAACATAATATATTATGAGACATGAAGATTATAATTGTTGTAAAACGTGGAAAAGAATGATACTATAGATATAGGAAAAACTGTGCGTATTTTATAAGTGAGCATTTAATCGATACTGATAATAATAATTAATAATGATATACACATTATTGTTAGCATTTAAGCCTATTTGTTTTCTACGAAATGAGATTGAATAATTATTACGACATAATATAAACTGATTATCTATGTAATATGATTACCTAATTGTGAAATAAATCATACGTATACTTTTGTATTATACGTAAATATAAAGAAAAGGGAGTTCAACATGACCAATATTAATTATCATAATATTTCTTTTGATATGTTTGTATACTTACTTACGTTTAGCCTTTTTAATCTTAGTGTAGGAGTTAAAGGAGATTCAACAGCATACTCATTTACTTATGCCTACAATCATAATAGTCCTATATATTATTATTATGTCTCGCTTCTAAATTGACAAATCCGATTTTTTCTTTCCGGTTCTCGGTATATATAACAAAAAATTCCGTAAAAATATACGAAGGTGTAAAACTCGACTGAGCCTTCTTCTCCTTGATTTCAAATATCATTTTATTTTGATTCTGAATTCTGAATTCAGCAAAATTTTATTTTTTGGATTTTATTTTTTAGATTGTCAATTGTCAAGATGTGTGATTTGTGATTATTTTTCCACAATTTCAATAGATTGTGGTTACACCGTTAGTTTGTTGTTGCATTTAGTATAAAATGGGTTGATTTGTAAGTTGTGTAGATATTAGACATAATAATTACACATTAGACTTTTTTGTCAAATCCTTCTCTCTTCTCTCTCCTTCACAAAATCATGTAAGTTTTACAAAATAGAAGAGTAATTATACTGATAACATAATATTTTATATTGTTTTAACAGAAGTACTACAGCACAATTAAATTGAAAATGTACATGTACTTATGTATTTTGAATGTAGAGAGATCCTGTGGACTTGATGACATTTAGAATCTACAAAATATTGAACGACACAAATACAAATATAGAAATGAATAATTCCTCTGATTCCAAGAAATTAATTGTTCTTCCAGTCTCATCACCAATAATGAATACTAATGGATCTGGATTTACTTTAACTACAATCTCAACTAAAATTGTACCTGCACTCCGACAACAACAAACTTGTACACAATCCATGAGTCAACTACTACCACATCAAAGAAATACTACGAGGAATAGTAATAATTTTGTACAAATTAAAAAAGAATATGGAAAAAAAGTAAAAGTACAGCAACAATTATCATTATTTGGCTCTCAAAAACAACGAGAGAAAGAAGAGCAGGCAAAGATGTTAAAAGAGAAAAAAGAACGAGAAAATAGAAAAGCTGAATTACTTTACCAACTTGAAGTGAAATTGCAACAGAAACGGCTTCAATTTCAACAACAACATGCTCAAGAACAAAATAAACAACATTTAAGTCATCAAGAAACTGCTGACAATTTAATTGAGATGCCTGATGAAGAACAAGTACAAGTAAATAAAAAGCAACAAGTTCAAAGTCCAGCAAAAATTCTTAATAATACTACAGATGAAAATGTACCACCATCTCCGGTTATTATTATCTCTCCTCCATCAAAATTACCTCCAAAGTGTTTAGACAAGGATGGCAGTAGAATTAAAATAACCTGTCATATTTGTAATTCTCCATTCTTATCTCTTCCAACCTTTTTGGAACATTTAAAAATTCGAATTGTTCTCCAGGACAAATCACAAATCCAGCCTCAGCCAGAACCAGAACCATCTTTCCTTACAAATGATAATAGTGATGTTAATATTATTAATCAAAGTTTTATACAACCTGAAATACGTAAAGATAGTAGTAGTGCGGATCAAAGTCATAGCAAAATAAAACTTCCTCCTCCTCTTGTAGTTACTCGTCAACCTCCAAAGACTACCGGAACCACCAGACAATACCAACCAAAATTAAAGAAAGCTGGAGTATTTCAGTGTGATACATGTAATAAATGCTTCCCTGGAAAAGAGTTTCTGGAAAAACATGTAGAAAAAGGACACCAAGAACCGGAACAACTAAAAGAACAGGCACAAACAGTCCATGTCAATTCCAGCACTATTTTTGATGATGTGGAAATGTGTGTTGAAGAGGAGGAGAATGAGGAAACTTGTGGTTTTAAAAATGACCATCCTTATTATTTTTCACCTTCTTCATCTACTTTAGTCCATCCACAACGACAAAGAAACCGAAGAATAAGAGCCAAATCAAACAATATGAAAAATAAAACTACTACCAAAATCATTAGACGAGCAAGAAAAACATCAGAATTGTCCAGGAAAAGGAAACAACAAGAAGATGAAAATCATTCTTCAGGAAATTTCCAATGTTCTGAATGTTCAATATCTTTCAAGCTTCCTTCTCAACTCCGACAACATAAAAAGACTCAACATTCTTCTTCTCTTGAAGAATTGCCCTCTTGTAAATACAAATGTACATTTGAAGGCTGTAACAAAGAATTCTTGAGACCATCTCAACTACATTATCATAATATGTCACATACGGGCGAAAAACCATTCATTTGTTCAAGTTGTGGAAAGGTAAAATATTTTTCTCTTGATATTTTTTCTGCTATTTTTAAATAACTACAAAATAATAATTATTATGATTTAGCTTTTTTCATTGTTTAAATTTACTTTAAAATTTTAAATACTTTATTTTTTGTATAGGGTTTCCGAAACCGAAGCTTTCTCACAGTTCATGAGTCCATTCACAATGGTACTCGACCAACTTTCCTCTGTTCACTGTGTGCCCGTGTATTCAAAACCAAGAAAAGTCTGGAGGATCATGAAGCTCGTCATCTTTTATATGGAGAAAAAGTAAAGAGAGCAATTTGTCTTCCTGGTCCATTTGCCTGTGAACATCCGAACTGTAAAAGTTCATTCATTTCTCAAGATCGTCTCAGACTTCACAAACGAGTTCATGATCCAGCATTCTTTAAATTCAAATGTTTAGAATGTGGAAAGGGATTTAAATGTCCGAGTGGATTGAAAAAACACGAAGAAGTTCATACCAAAGTCAACTATTACAAATGTTCGTATGGAGAGTGTACAACCAGTTTTAGAATGAAACAAAGTCTACAGAAACACATCAGGACAGAACATGAACGTCAACCACCAAAACAGAATAAAAACAAATCTAAATCAAATAATAAAAAAGTTATTGAACAAGAGGAAGAACAAGATTCTGAAAGTGAATATGAAGACGATGATTATGTTGAATATCATGATTAATGGACTATTTCAACTTTTTTTTACTGTGTAAAGATAATCATTATTATTATTATTCTGCATTTCAAAGAAATAAAATACATAAATGATGTTATATAAATCATTACATAGCAGAGTGTTCTCAGTTCTTATACATAATCTCAAATTCCATAAAATACATACAATTTGATTTTTAATATGTGTGGATCGGATGAGTTGTACATTTTTTACCAAGTTTGTTAGTGGTCAACAATATCAACAAGAATACGAGAGCACAAACAATAGAAGATAAATAACAATATTTAGTCAAGTATTAGGTCATAAAAACTGACAATTCTTTCTGCTGCATCATTTAGCTCTAAAATATTACAGTCCCATTAAATCAATTTGAATAGCATATTAATTTTTATTCAAAATTATACAATGCATCATAATTTTCATATTAAAAAAAGACGTTAATACAATTTGTTATGTTTTGTTGTTATTTTTCCGTTTCAAGTCTCGATATGTTGTGTCATTTTATCTGACCATTTCCAATTTTGTGGATAATTTAGTCAAAGAAGACTTTGCATAATATTTTGTCCAGTTTTACAAGATTCCAGACTATTTTTGTCCAAAGAAAAAAATGTCAAAGGGCACCGTCTCGTTAACTCAGATATTTATATTTCTGCTCGTCGCTGGAGAAGAAGATGAAGACTATTTTTCATTCTATATTTTACCATCGCTTCTGGTTCTGTCCGTGGTCAAAGGAATAGTCGAGGATTTGCATTTGTCAGCAAGAATCAACGCATTGGATATTTTTTGTGCGCAATAAATCTAAAGTCGTTTGTTTGCAATCCAAATTCCGGAAATTGGACCACAAATTTGAAACCGGAAATTGAGACAAATCTCAAGCTCAAGCTGTAAAAGCGAACAAAGTTCCAGGAAGCTGCGTCTGAAAAGTGCCAAGAAACTCCAGTACACATTTCGTCATTTGTTTTCTGCTCCTTGCTCAAGAATTAAAAAAATACTCAATGTTCAATTCTTATACCCAGAATTCTGAAAACTACTGTGAAAATGTGCGTGCTAATAAAAAACGTTTTGAAAAGAACTTTGACAGGTTCAAGAAAATAGAGAAAAGTTTGTAGTTTTAAAACTTTGAACATTTCACCAGTAAAATACATCGTCTCATCAAATTATTAATCTGAATTTGTCTAGAGTTTTCATGCTTTTGTTGTTTTTGTGTTGGTGTGCGACTTACTTTTTGTAATGCTGTGTATTTCGTATTTTTATTTGTTTATTTACAGTATTTGTGCGTAGATTCTAGATTCTAGACTCGCGAGTCAAGTCAATAAAAACAGAGTAAATAAAACTAATCTCGTTCTTTGCCTTTTGAACTTAAACTATTGCATGAAAATTTCACAATTGTTTTTCTACGTATTTTGTCTCACAAATCCTGCAGCATAAATCATAGATCAATTTCATTATTTCATTTCATTTTATTTTATTCAGTCTCAAAGAAACGTCACAAATTAAAAACTCCAAAAAAGCTATTAAACACCACAAATCCTTTCAAAATGAATTTTCCGGTCAAGTTTGTGATTTTGACAACAGTTTTCATCTTGAGTTTCCTCAGTCTTGTTATGCAAAGCGATGGACTCGCCATTGAAAAAGGTACAGAATGTTTAACTTGTTTTTGTAAGCATTTTCAAAACCTTGGATAACAAAATCAGAAAATGATCGATTTGTTCTCCTGTTGTTTGACATGATATGGTGAACATATAGTTTATGAACCGGAAATAGATGCGGTGAAAAATTGGTCTTCAGATTCAGACGAATTGCACGAACCACGTGATTCTCGTTCCAAAATGTTTCACCCGAGAAATATTCCACATCGATGGCGACGAGATGAAGGGAAAATGACGGAACCGGAAGTGCAAGTCAACGAGATTGAGGTTGACTACTTGTGGGGTCGACAGACGTCCAAACGTCCATCATTAGCATCCTCAACCCGATTCAAACGCTTCAAAAGGTTGACTAAAATAAGAAAACTAAAATATTTTGATATTGAAAATTTTGTACTTTTGATAAATTATGGTTTTCTTTGTTCATAATTATTTTCAGAGACTTGGAAACGGAAAAAGTGACCCATTTGAAAAAAATGAATGAGACAGATTTGAATTTGCTGGAATTCGCCCTCTCTAACGTGTTTTTTATCCCTTGAATTTTGCATACATTTTTCCTTTTTCATCACTCATCACTCAACAGACAAGATTACAATTATTTACAATATTTTACATTTTACAGGAGCACATATTTTATGCAAAATAAACAGAAAATGGATAATGCTGCGTACTTTTGTACCTTTGTAAATTGAGGTAAAACTCAAACTAAAATTTTGTGATTTTTATTGATTTGATATTTGACGTTTAAATTATATCAATTCAAATTTGCATAATGATTCAAATTTTTTCACATGTCGACCGTTTTACGCTTTTCATAAACTCAAACCGCATTTTCATTTGCACAGAGTGAAACAAAATAAAAACTCGGCAACTTCAAAAGTGTTGTGTCGCTTTTTGAACATCAATTTGATTTTATCTTGTGAATTGTGCATCAAAAAGACATTCAAGTTTTACACGAGTTACCGCATACAAAATACAAAAATCATGAGTGACATGAAATTTAACTGCGGTTTTTGTACACTCCTCTTTTTTCTATTCTCTGTTTCTCAAAGATGAATCTGGGGATGGAGAAAAGTCAAAAGAATCCAGTTATTTTGAGACGCACCACTGATTGACCTTGACCTCGACATTCGACATGAGTCGTCAATTTTTATATTATTGTCGAGTTGGAGGAATGTGGAGTAGACACATGTGCACAAAAACAACACTAACCACCATGTTCAACATCTGCCGTCTGTATCAATTTTTTATTTATTTTTAAATGAATAGGGATTTTTTGATTGTCCAATAAAATCTGTTTTTCTCCTCAAATATGTGCATACGAATTAAAAATCGAGTCAAAGTAGAAAACCACAAGAGCTAATACAAACAAAAACTGGATAATATATAAAGCATGAGGAATTCTCCAGAGATCATGTTCAGCGCTCCAGTTTTTTCAGCAGTCTTGAACTTGTCCAGCCATGAAAATTTCGGTGGTTCTTCCGGTGACACTTGTCACACTCCTTGCGGCTCTCGGCATCGGTATGTGAAAAACGGAAACAGTTCATTATTTTCAATAAAAGTTTCATGAATTTTGATTTAGTGATTTTACTCTTTTTTCCTCTTCCCAACACCAAAACTAAAAATGGTATTGTAGATGGCGTTCGGATCGACATTGACACGAGTGCAGCAAATGACCTCGCGGGATTCGGGTCTCGTGTAAAGGGAACTCTGGAAGACTGGTTTCCTTATTTGTCCGAGAAACTCACCTCTCCGACTTATTCTCCACCTCAAGTGATTCCCATTTTCTTTGACCCAAATTACGACGGGGTTGCTTATGCTGGAGGTGGGCGGATTGTGGGCGCAGTGGACTACTACAGAACACATCAAGACGATATCGGCAGTATGATTCATGAGATGGTACACATAATTCAAGGATATAGAAATGGACCTGGGTAATTATTTTCTCTTTTTTTCATACAAAAATGAAAACCAATGCAAGTCCATATAAAAAATTCATTTGATTTGTTGCAGATGGCTGGTTGAAGGGATTGCGGATTACTGGAGATACTGGCATTATGAACCCAACCGAAAGCCTGGAAAGCCAAATTCAAGTCAACATTACACAAACGGGTAACTTTTAAACAACTTTTTGAGTCAATTCAACATTCCACACTCACGTTTTGAAACCCATCAAAAACAATCATTTTTGTTGCTTGTTGTTTGTTGATAGATATGGGGTTTCTGCCTACTTCCTCAATTACATCGAGAGCCGATACGTGGGCATGCTGTACTATTTGAACAAAGACTGTCGAGAAGGTTTTTTTTTATGCTTTTCATTAGACTAATAATAAATATATAAAATGATCAAGTAAAAACTCGGAACGGACGTTTCTTGATATTTTAAAAATGTATTGTACTGAAGGAACCTACAACGACGAGATCTGGTCACGACTCACTGGAAAGTCAGTTGACACTCACTGGGACGACATGCTCCGAGAAGGCTAAATATTTTGTAGTTTTATCACACTGAACAAACCACAACAAATCTGGAACGTGGAACATGCGCCTGTAAAATATTTTATGCAAAAAGAATTATAAATAAATAGTGCAAAAATCCTGGAATCTTGAATATATTTTTATGAATAAAGAATACACAAAAAATAGTTTTAGAAATCTAGAATCTATAAAGAAGTCCGATTTTTATGTGTTTTATTTGTTTCAAATTAAACGGAAATACACATGAAATGTTTGTAGCTTTTCATTTTGCATGCAGTGTCAAGTGTCAAGTGTCATAGAGTAGAAATAAATTAAGCGTTGAGCATTTGGTTGAAAAGGGGAGCCATCGTATTCTTCCATGTTTCATATCCAGCGGTAACGAGATGGAGCTTGTCTGAGGTGTAAAGTTCTGGCTTTACTACTCCCCAAGAAGCGGAAACTGCAATTTCGAAACAAAAACCATCAAAATTTCATAAATACCGAGTAAAACAACTACAGTTTTTGAGACTTGATACAAATTATAAAAATTGGTAATTGAAAACGTACATTCGTTAAACATGTCGAGGTAGCGAATCGTGTTTCCGTTGTCAAGGACTGAAATTTGGGCGTTGATAGAGACAATACGCGTAAACCAGTTGGCGTCATTTCGGGGAAGAACTCCCAAGAGCAAAAGTTTGGCCATTGGAAGACGTTGACGGAGGAGCTCAACAACAGCGGTGATTCCTCTTACGACATCATCAACACTGTCACCTATTGGCACAAACAACAACCATCAATTATTGAACTGAAGTGTGAAAAAACACATACTTGAATTGTGGATTCAAAGACGTAATTTACCACCATTATTGGTTCCGATTTTGAGGACGATCAATTTTGGGCTGAGGTTGTCAACTTCTCCGTCGTTGATGCGGTACAAAAGATGTTCCGTTCGGTCACCTCCGATTCTAATTTAAACAGTTGATGATGAATTAGAGTTCTTTTTTACATAGAAAATACTAGTAATTTTCCTGTTCATGTATCACATGTTTGGCTGTGTAAATTACCCGTAGTTGGCAGTTCCTAGTGGAGCGTAGGTGGACTCGAAAATCGCCCTCCCTTCGCCACCCCATCCCTCTGTGATTGAATCCCCGTAGAAAATGACGTTGATGTTCTGGCCATTTGAAATGGTGTTTTGTTTGAAGCCGGCATGTCTGTCAACCCACCTAATTTCATTTAAAATGTTCATGAACTACAGCTCTTTTTGGAATAGAAAAGAAAAAAGCAACAGGATTTTTATGTTTATGTTTTCATTTAGTTACTATTTTAAACTCACCACTGTTCAGCTCTTGGTTCCTCAACCCATGGAATGGCTGTAATTTCAACAACAAAAAATCATGTTAAAGAAAAGGAAAATATGGAAATTCCGAGCGTTCCAAGTCAATTTAAAATATCGTTTTTTCTAAGTTGCTCTCAATTCTCAATTCACCCTAATATTTCATGTCCGAATGCTGTATAATAATTTGCGGGAATCTAAGACAATCAACTCTTTTTTATACGTAAATAGTGTGCAGGACGTACCTTGAATTGTGGCCACAAGCAAAACGGCAGAGACGGCGAAAAGTGTGAATTTCATGATGAATGATGACTTTTTCCAATGGAGTGATTCCTCTAAAAAGTTGTCTACAACTGTGTCCAATCCTCAGAGTTTGGCTATTTAAAACCCAGCCAAATTATCAAGTGTCATCTCCAAACATCAATCTCAAATCTCAAATCCTCGTTCTAGTTTTAATTCCAAATCCAAATCCAAATTTGAATTCTCCATCCAGAGTTAATCAGCGGATTAGGAGCGGACAAAGCTGAACAAACTCCTCGCATAATCAATCAACATTTTAATCCTGGATTTAAACAAAAGTCAAGACTTTGATTTTGATGCCACTGAGACAGAGAGAGAGAGAGAGAGAGAGAGAGAGACAAACAAACTGAAGTGGAAATTAAATAACAAAATCCGCAGCGGATAACAAATGAATACAAAAACAATTCACACCCACGCAAAACTAGACGCAGACAAATCTCAAATCAATCTCACTACACACCAAAATTGACAGCAAAAAATAAACAACTCGAAACAATTATTGACGTTGATGGATGACAAATTTACCAATTAACTTTTGTACACGTCAGAGGAGATTCACCATGGACTGAAAAAAATTATTTAGGACTATCAACACTTTTAAGTGGGGTTTTTACATGTCTTTGTTCATGCATCATAATTCATAATAATACTGCAAAGTTGGCTAACGAGAAACAACCTGGAAAAATACACACATTCAATTGCGAAATTAAAGGAGGAAACTTTGGGAATTTTTAAGCTCAATTCACATTTTTTCATCGAGTATCGAGTCGAGTTTAGTCGAGAATTGAGAATAAATTTAGACGAGCAGATGAACTGATGAAAGATGAAAAATGCAGTGTCAAGAGTTGAGAGTTGAGAGCTCCAAGTTCATCAAGATTGCGGTTGTTGAAAAGGATTTTGCTCCTTAATTAAGAGTGCTAATGAATGCGCATAAAATTAGTAGAGATTTATCTGTGCTACTGAAAACTGGAAAGGAACAACGGAACAACACCTGTCCTCTGTCGTCTACGCATTTTTACGCCTGCACACAAAACACAAAATTCTCTTTTATCTTTTATCTTTGTTTCACTTTTGTCATTCTCTCCGCTCCATTGCCAATTTCCAACACATTTTCCCCTTTTATAAAATTTCCTTTCATCTTTTGCTCCATTGAACACTCAACATTGAATTTATGATTAAAATATTATTGATATGCTTTTGTACGAATTTTCACGGATTTCTTTTCAAAAAATGTCAAATGTCAAAGGCAGATGCAAACAAAAGTCAGAGGTCAAAGACATCCGAGAATCCATGAATTTTGTATAAAATGACAAAATGCGAGAACATGCAAAATCACACTTGATCTCCAAATCTCGAATCTCCAGTCACTATAGTCAAAATCATACAATTTTATTCACAGAAAATGCATCACCGGCATTTTTTTGTACTATTTTTTATACTCATTTTTTCCGCAAGTTGTTTTGGTGCAGGACGGAAAGGCTCGACCAAGATTTTGGGCGGATTTGATTGCTGGAGAAATTACCAAGTTTCGCTGACGGTTCATCTCGAAAACGGGAAGTCTTTATGTGGGGGGAGTATAATTTCACCCGGTTTTATTTTGACTGCGGCTCACTGCACCGAAGGCGCTAAATTCATGACGATTGGATTCGGAAGTCCGAATCGGAGTCAGCCGCTTCAACAGGTCAACAGCACCAAAATCCAGGCTCATCCAAAGTGGAACAGGTGAAAAAGGAAATATGCAAAAGACAACTGAAAATGTGTGCATGTTTTGTGCATCAGTTAATTCTAATTCTAATATTTATCATTTATCATGTTTTAGTACGGAATTAATTTATGACTGTGCCTTGGTGAGTTACGACGCCAGAAAAATTTGGATTGATGGAAGGAAAATCGGGATAATCCGACTGCCCGGAAGATCGGAAATGAACAAGGAATTTACGGGAGAGATGGCGCAAGTTTCGGGATGGGGCAGAAATAAAGATTTTGGTGGCAAACCCACACAGATTCTCCAGTGTCTAAATGGCTCAATAATTGACAATGAATCCTGCAGCAGACTTTACGGAAGCGAAATGATCAAGTCGCAACACATTTGTCTCAGAGGCCGGTGGCAAAAGTCGGCTTGTAATGGAGATTCCGGTGAGACTAAATTCCAATTCCAATTTTATGAACCTCACTTTAGAAAAAATTATAACGTTTTTTTCCTCTCTTTTTCTTCTCAGGTGGCCCATTAATAATGCAATCGGAGGCTGAAATTGAACCCACTCAAATTGGGATCGTGTCATTCGGCAGCGGATTTGGCTGTGGATGGGGCTTTCACGGTGTCTATGCGAGAGTGACGAGTTGTCTCGATTGGATTCTCCAAACAACCAGAATCCCTCAACGACCATAAAAATTATTTTACTCAATCTAATTTATTCATTTTTATTGTAGACCTTTTTTTACCTATTTTTATATAAATAAAATTGATGATAAGAAGCATTGAAAAAGAAATGTGTTATTAGTCAGCAAAGGAATTTATTAAGTTCTCTTGATTCTTGATTCTCGATACACAGAATTATTGATTGTTTGTTTGTGTTTTCGGGTGTCAGTCCCAAATTCCGAGATGTGTTTTGATTCGCGTGTGTATTTGCCAAAGCCGTGCCAACTTTTGCGTCTCTCTCTGCTTGCTCCAAACTGCACTACGCAATCCAATGCAACCAAACCAACTGCACTAAAATGACAATGACAATGATGAACTTTTTTTTGCACAGGCTTTCATAAACACATTCACACGCACTTTTTATACCTGAATTAAAAATTTGCATATAATAATCCTGGATAAATTCAGCACTTTTTACTCTTTCCATTTCATTACATTTGAAGATGTAAAAATTTTATTCATTTATAGTTTTTAATGTGGCATTTAATATTATTTAAAAAAAGAACTTGTAAAAAGAATGTGAAGGAAAGGAAAAGGAATCGTTAAAATGCATTTGAATAAATTTAAAGTGTTTCCTGTGAACAAAAGGAGTTTTGTGTCTTGTCCGAGTCCTGTGTTTGTATTAGTGTTAATTTTAGCTAGTTTAATTGAGTTTTCTCACGGGAAACCGGGTTGGCTCAAGGTCTGCTCCGGTGGGAAAAATTACGAAGTTCATGCGGGCGGCTGCTCCAATGGAATCGTCCTCAAAAATCCAATAGAGATCTCTTGCATTTGTGTTCACGGAGTGTACGCATTTTTATTTTTATTATGGAAAATTCAAATTCAAATTTTCCCGCTTTTTCCCGCTCACTAAAAATAATACAATTTTGAATTTTTTATGTGCATGTGATTGTCAGGTGGGTGTTGTCAAAATCGGCGTGTGATGACTCGCCAATTCTTCTCGTGGGAAAAGGAGACTGTTTCTCTCTCGTTGGCGCTTCTGTATGTCAAATGTCAAATGTCAACTCTCAACCAAAAATATTGAAAAACCCGCCTAATTTATAATAAAAATCATGTCATTAAAATTACTATTCAAAATTCTAGATTCAATCAATGAAATTCATCGGGCGTCCTTCAAGTCCATTTTCCCCGCGGAGTCTTCTCAGTTCCGGCTCCTTTTCGTACTTTTGGAAAATTTCAACCGAGACTGGCGCGGGAGTTCCAAAACTAAAGAAAGTAGACATTGTGAACATCAATTCGGACAAGGTCATCTATTCATCACGGGATTCCGCCTGCTGCATGCGGGATGACCAACTCTCGTCAGGGTCCGCACTTCCGGTCCACGTTTGTCTGGGTGCACCTGGAAACAAATACACTTTGAGGTCAAAATGCCCGCGTGCCGCTGCTCACAAGGATCTCAACCGCGTCTCTTTGAATTTCGGCCAGGGAATTCAGTGTAATTATTATTATTGTGTAATTTTAGAAAACTAGCCAAAAAACGTTTTTCAATTTTGAATATTTGTTTTTACTTTGAATTTAAAAGTGGGCGCGGGAAACGAGTCACAGATCATAAACGCTTCTTCCGAATGCGCCGATTGTTCCAAGGCAGACAAGAAATCGGACTTTGAAACGGACTGTTGTCAAGCTCTGCCGTTTGAAGATGTGATTGACGACTCGAATGTGGATCCGAAGCGATATGAGAAACAGACGAACCGTCTGGCGGGAAAATATGTGGACTTTGTAATGAAACGTCGACGTCATGATTGGACCGTCAACACACACGAATTTAATCACTTGCGACACGCTTCGTTCATCGTCTCAAAATTGTGTCCCGTCCCTAAAAATGTGCTCAATACTTTTGTTCGATTTTTCCGTTATCTCGTAAACGAGTCCATTAGCGAGTGGCCACTGGAGAAAGTTGTGGACGACTACATGGACGGCAGAATTGTCCAGTCGCTGGAGGAATGTAAACAGAGTATCGCCGATCCATGGACACTCAAACGCGGAAGTAGCTGTGGAGCTGATGTACTTAATAAAAGAAAAGTTGACTAAAAAAACAATAATAATCGTCCCAATAGTTTAAACACTACATTTTTTCTTCCACAGATTGAAGCGGTTGTAACTGCGGAAAAAGAGATAAAAATAGATGGCGCTGGTTCAGACGGACAATTCCCGAGGTTTCAGCAGGATTCGAGGGACATTGTGGTTGAGACGGTCTGGATGCTCATCAAATTTGTGGGGAGTTTCTGCTCAAAATCCTTTGATGAAAATCCAACGGATCTCGATTATCTTTTATCCGGCCTTCAAAAACTCATCACTACCGATCTCACAAAACGATGGTCGGTATTTTCTTGGAAACTAGAAATAATAAAAAAATTCTTTTCACACTTTTTTGAATTTTCTAGATTGTTTTACCGTGCTTGAAAAATTTAAATTCAGGTACAACCCGGGGAAATCCTTTGAAGCAATTCATTTCCTTCTCCACGATCAGGATTTGCTTGCTTTTATCCGAAATCTTGACTCTTGCACAATCGCAGCAGATCATTTCTCCACACAGAAAAAATCACTTAATCCGCCCGTCATCGAAGAGAAACCGTAAAATAAATCCATCATTTTTTCATCATTTTTTCTGATTTCATCAATATTTTTATTAAATAAAAAATTTGGTTTTTTCTAGAATCAATAAACTGGAGACAGCGCCGATTTGGGAAGATTCTGCAACTTGCCTCCAGTCGCATGCACTTGCTTCTTTCTCCTGTCCCGCACACGCGGATATTTTAGCTCATGAACTTGGTTTCTTGCTATTTCCAAACAAGAAAATTGAGTACGCAACCAATTTATACTCTTGAATCTTTAATCTTGGATTTTGCATTTCCTGTTTTGAAATAATAATTGTAATTTAAAAAAATAGTGCGCAGGTCTACCGCGTGACGGCGATGGATGAAGATGCCTACAACGCACTGCTGCAACTACAAGAGACAGACGAAACAGTCGACTTTTGGTCTCTTCCCTCTCTTAACCGTTCTACGGAAATCATGATTCCCGCTGCGGATGCGCCCAAAGTTCTAGAACTATTAAAACAACACAAAATGGAATTTACCATTGACATTCCAAACGTTCAAAAGTAGCTCAACAATTTGGATTTTGTTTACAAATTTATAACCTCAAATTTTAAAACTCGTGGGCGGTTTTTTGTTTTAGTTTTTCAGTTTTTTCCTTGTAAATTTTCAGGCTTCTTGACGATGAGGAGCTTCGAAGAAAACAAAATCGAGAGCGTTTGAATACGCCACCTGGAGAAATCACGTTCAAAGAATTCATGCCACTGGACGATGTACGTACAAGAAACAAGAAGAAATATTGTTTACAAGTGGACATAAAAGTTGATTATTTGTTACTTGTTTGGAATTTAAAAGGTCAATTCCTCAATTTTTTTTTCAGATTTACGCGTGGATAGAAAAACTTGGAGCGGATCACACGGATTCGATAACACTGTCGAGTATAGGGAAAACAGTTGAGGGCCGAGATATAAAAATGTTGAAATTTGCAAAAGGAGCTCAAACTCGTCCGTCCGTATTTATTGACGCCGGAATGCACGCGCGCGAGTGGTATGAGTTAAACCCGTTTTCACTTTAAAGAGCTTGCTATAAAAATGAAGAATAAATAATAATAATAAAAAGGATATTTGAAAAATGTAAAAAATTAGGATTGCTCCGTCCACGTGTACGTTCATCGTCAACGAGCTGGTCAAACTGGTGAGTTCTAAAGAAGAGAGTATTTTAGACAAGCTCAACTTGTACATTGTTCCATTGCTAAACCCGGACGGCTACGCGTACTCTTGGACGCCTGGACAACGTTTGTGGCGAAAAAATCGATGGCAAACAAATGGAACGAAAAGACAAGAATCGGAAGAGTGCGCAGGAGTTGACCTCAATCGGAATTTTGGGTTCCAATGGGGCGGACCAGGGACGAGCGACAATCCATGCGACTACAACTTTAAAGGAACTGCGCCCTTTTCCGAGGCGGAGAGCAAAGGTGTGAGAGACACCATCATGGGCGGCAAGACAAATGGCACCCAATGGCTCGCCTACATCAGTCTTCACAGCTACGGCCAAGTACTCAGATATTCTACTCATTTTATTATTTATTATTATGCATTAATTTAAAAGGATCAGGCGTGAAAAATTAAAAGACATCCTTGATTTTTTCCTTGCTGTAAATATTTAGTTCTGGCTCACTCCGTGGGGTTACACTGACAAACTTCCAGCGGATTACGAGGACCTGGTTTGATTTTATTCCATATCTTTTTTCAACGTGCAAAATGCAAAGGATCAATTTTTTGTGTATTGTTTTGAATTTTGAAATCAAATGTTTTTTTTTGTGCAACTTTAGAAAAAAACGGGACAGGCTGCAGCCGATGTAATGAAATCGGTTCATGGAACAGAGTACACAGTGGGCGCAGCTGCAATGTTCTCGGCACCACTTGGGGTGAGTTGAACTTGTCATGTTTTAAATTTGAAATCCTCTAAAGTTGTGTGAAAAAAATGTGTGACCTCATTTATGATGGTTTATGTGTTTCAGGGTACGAGCGATGACTGGGTGAGTCGAGAGTCGAGAGTCGAGTGATGAAAGGGAAATGAGAAACGAGCGTGTTTCTTTCCTCACCTTTTTATCTAATAATAAAATACAAAATGTGCATATTAAAAAGTAAAAAGACTGCACTTGTTCAAATTTCAAATGTAACTTTGATCTTTTTAGGCAAAGAGTGATGCAAAAGACGAGAAAGATGGCGGACCAGGAATCAAATACTCATTTTCTATTGCGCTTCCACCCACAAATGGATCTTCAGCTTTTGTCATCCCTCCAGAATTTATCATTCCCACAGGTTCCTCTTTTGTTATTTTAATTTACAATAATAATCTCAAATCAATATCAATTTCAACTCTTTTTTCCTAAAACTCGATTCAATTTCAATGTCTTTTCAACGACTAGGTGAAGAAATTTGGGCGGGTTTGCAAAACTTTTTCAAACACCTGGTGGACAATTTGCCTGCTTAAACAGAAACTAAAATTTAAGTATTATTGTATTTTTCTAATCATTTTAAACGTGGGAATAAACTATTTTGAGTTTGTGTGTAAATAATAATGCTCACCATTCAAAACTTAAAAACCCCTTTCATAAATTGACTTTTTCTGCCGCTATCAAAAATCTACAGCAATCCACATGCCATCTACCTAACATCACATTACCCTTTGGTTTGAAAAACGATATGCAATTCGACACAATTACTTCCCTACAGATTTTTAAAATTGCGTGTAGAAGAATAAACAACAATTTTTCCCCATTTGTAGTAAATAGTAAATTAAAGTTTGCCCTTTACACGCAATTGCGTGCCAATTCTAATTTATTAAGTACAAAATTCATTTCGATTCTAGATCCTTTTTGCATAATAGTTTGTTGACTGTTTTTGGTTTTTTGTTAGCAAACGGAAGTGTTCCATTTTAAAAATACTTCCTTTTCCATTGTGTGACAAAAATTTGTACTTGTAAATTAACTCGATCTTGATTTATGGTTTATTTGATGGATCGCAGATCACAGTCGTAGCAAAGCCAAGCGTTCCAATTTTTCATTTACTCTATAATTTATAATTTAAATTCAAAATTCAAAATGAGATTTTCAAACGCATATCTAAAATCCTTTGCTATTTTTTGTTTCGTCGTTTCCCAACCTTGGAAAATATTTGTTGCGGGACGTCGACAACAAATATTTCTGTATGAAAGTGAAGAGTTTATGGAATTTGGCTATGTTTTCAACGACAACATTGCTAATTTGACCGAGTACTCCTTGGGAAACATCAGCTACGTTTGTGCATGGGGAAAGTGAGACAAAATACAAATACACATTTCATTTCTATCGTTTTTTGTCGAGGAAAAGCAAGTTTCCTGTAATTTATTTATAAAAATGTCTTTGATATTTCAGTTGGGTTCTGCATACTGCATACAATTTCGAAGCAGATCGATCTTGGCTCTCGGCGACACAAGATGTGCCCATTTGTGCCACCGTGGATTTTGAAATCCTGTCGATTCGGGCAGGTGGTGCTGGACTTAGCGAAGAAGACGGAATCAGTCTCTACCCGAAACCGTTGTTTGTGGGACCTGAAATCCTAGTGGGTGGTGAGATGAAACTGCTGGCTGAAATAAAAGCGCCAGTTGGGAGTGTGATGAGCACAGGAGCCTCCAACTGGACCCTGTTTGAAGGCCCGCTTTTCGATGGCAACTCCACCTGTTGGCTGGGAATTCCAACGCAGACTGATGGAGGAATCCTGTCCGAGTGCTACCCACAGACTTTTCACGACGAGCACAATATTTCTCTCACGCCTTTGAAAACAGTCGGATCTCTTTTCAAAGGCTGCCCACAAACCATGGACGAATCGTTTTTGAAAAACATGCGAGACACTTGGAAAAATATTAAGAGTGGAAAGGAAAAGAGTGCAGTTCAGGGTCCAGCGGAACGTCCAATAAAGAAAACAATTTGAACCAAAGATGACAAATTTAGTCGCTCTGTTGTACATTTTCAATAAAAAAAACCCTATTTTGCAGAGAAAATACATCTCGTTGGCTTTCCTTACTTTTCAACATTTTTTAGTCAATCATTTTATTCTTGCATGTAAAACTTGAAGTTCATTATTCATTCTTCATTTTCTGTATTCTGTCACAGAATTTCCGTGTGTAAAATGTAAACTCGTTATGAAACACATGAAATATGAAATATGTAAAAAACTGATTTTGTTTCCTTGGTTTTTTTGGATGTGTATTTCATTCCTGTGCCTGTGTGAAGATTCGATTCCGAATTCCGAATTCCTGTGTGTATGAAAAGTGCGAAGTGTGTGTGAAGTGTGAAGCACAATTTTCCATTTTTCCATTTTTTCAGTAAACTCAAAACTCAAAGAACTTTTATTTTTTTATACATAGGTTTTTTTCTGTTTGTTTCACTTTTTTTTCCAAAACCAGCTAATGATAAATGACAAGGGGTGGAAGTAGTATGAGCAGTCGAGGTCAGAATCAATCTCGTCAACCCACCGCATCTTATTACACTACAACTGCCGCTGGAACGAGTCTGCCCAGCTCCCGCCCCACCATCAACCCAATGTCCATGACTAAGAATTCCGTCTACGGCGGCTCACAACTTTCCTACACACCACAAAATTCTATGGTAAAATTTTAAACATCTTTTTCTTATCAATCCTCAAGTAGAATCATTATTCCATCCTTTCATTTTCTGTCCATGAATCAGGTGACACCTCGAGGCCCAGCGTCACTTTACCCCACCCCCCAAACCGCAACATCAACCAGCGGGAAGGCTCAAAATAATACTAACAGCAATGACTCCAACAATAATAACAATAATAATGTCTATTTTATGGCGGGAAATCCAGCGAGATCATCAACTCCACAACTTCAAGTCCCGAGCAATTACTCACCTCAAATGACAACTCAGATGAATTTAAATGGCGGAATGCAGATGAATTTGGCCAATTATGGAAATCAACAACAACAGCAACAACAAAGTTACCCACAATCGAGCCAAGGTTATTCTCAAGGTTCAGGTCAAATGCAAGGTCAGCAGCCCAGTTTATCTCGATACACTTCAAATCCTCAACTTCAGCATCAAACACAACAGCAACAAATGCAAATGATGGAAAAATATGGAAATTCTGGGAATTCTTCGGGTTCTTGGACAAATCGTCAAAGTCCAAAAATCCAACAACAGCAGATGCAAGGACAAGAGCAGTATGATCAAAGTGGATATGGACAAACCAGAAACGGTTCAAATTCAATGATGATGAGTTATCATCAGCACCATCCAACTGCAGGAATGGACTCTGCTGTCAAAAGAATGGAAGCGCCATCCGGAATGAGCGTCGGAAATTTTCAGGCACTCAATTCCGTCCGACAACAACAACAGTCTCAAATGGGAAATGGAAATTCAAACTCAAATTATCATCATTTTACTCCAAATTCCAATAAAACTCAATACACAAGTAATAATAATAATAATAGTGATTATGCGGGAAATCCAATGATGACCTCTGCAGCTAATGTTGGTCAAAGACCTGGAATGACCTTTTCCACATCACAACAACAACAACAACAGCAGCCGACGATGTCTAGTCAAAATGCATCAAACGGCCAAATGTATGGAAATTCCACCAATTTGACCTCAAATTCAAATTCCACCTCAAGTCGACCTTTCCAACCTGCAACAAATTATTACTATAATCATTTACAACAACAAGAACAAGCTCAACAGCAACAACAGCAAAATATTAGCAATAGCGGAAATGACCTTCAGATGCAGGTACAAATGCAACCAGCCGCGGGTAAAATTTCAAATTCTAGTCAACAATATCACATGAATTCAATGAGGTCAAATTCAGAGCAATATGGACAAATGCCAATGACTATGGCAAATCGACAACAAATGACCTCTGCACAACAACAACAACAAATGGCTGCTCAAAATCAGATGCAGCAACAACAACAACAACAACAGAGGCAAATGATGATGTCCCAACAACAACAACAACAACAACAGCAGCAGCAACAACAACAAATGTCCTCAGCAGTTGGTCAAGCAGTGCAGACAATACGAGTCGGTGCCCCACCACCAGGGGGGGTCTTAGAGCCCCAAACTATCCGAGTAAGTGCACCAACTCCAGCATATGACCAAGGTCAAAGTGGAGGTCAAACAATGAAAATGACCTACGCGCCCCAACAACAACAACAACAACAGGCAGGTGACGGTGCGGAATATGAAGGAGCTGACGACGGAGGAGATGGTGAGCAAAAGGTCAAATACATTCCCATGAGCTGGAATGACATTTTGGGTGGTGGGACCGAAGGGAAAGGACTGGAAGGACTCAAGGTCATCATGGCTGCTGCACCCAGTCCGGATGCCCAAAATCAAAACCGCCAACTACGAGTAGCCTTTGGAAATCAACCAGTGATGGCGGGACCTGGAGAAACGCCCCTCAAAGTGTTGAGCATTGAGCCAGTTGCGGGTTATGAAATGGGCCCTCTGGAGGGTCTGGGTGATAATAATAATAATGAGAGCCCGTCAACAACAACCCAACAGCCACAAAAATCACCCAAACTAAAAAATCAATCCGGCATGTCGGCAAACGGATCCTCTTCCAGAAATCAAAGTCTGACCAGTCCAATGGCCATGAAAACTAATGGGAGGATGAGCATGAACCTCCCACAACAACAACAACATCAAACTCAGCATCAAACTCAGAGTGATCCAAAAATGATGACTCGTGGGAAAATGTCATCGAGTAGCATGCGACTTCAGCCACCACCAATTTCCATGCTCAGTGGAGGTCATCTCCGTTCTCACAACAACAACAATAATGGGAGTGGCTCAAGTCCGATGAGAGTGTCCACGCCCATGTCCAAGTCAATGATGGCTGCATACGCCTCAAACAATCATTGTTTACCCAGGCGGATTGATTACGCTGGAACAAAATACTACTAAAATAATTAAAATATCCTTTTACTTCATTTTTCAAGGATTCCTTTCAAAATTTCTAATGACAAAAATACCTACAAAAACTACAGGTACAAAAAACAAAAACAAAAGTGAATCCAGATCAGAAAGTTAAATGAGTAAAAACTTTTTAATGGAAAGCATAAACTTGAAACTTTTGAATCGTTGAAAAAGCTCACTTATTTTCATCTGTGCGTCGACTACCTTCTTGTTTTGCTCATTTTTACTATTATTTTGCTAATAATTTATAATTTATAAATTTATTATATCTGCAAAATGTATATATATGCATCATGCATCACAAATCAAAATTCACACACGCATGTCGCATGTCGCATGTATAATATGTAATATTTCGCCTTTCGCCCAATTTCATCTTCGTTGTTATGGATAACTTTCGAAATATTTGTGGAAAAATCATAATCTTGCACATCCGTCCGTGCCTTGCCAACTTTTAGCCTCGTCTTGAATTTCACATATAATTTTGTGCAGTTTGAAATTTGAAGGACAAAAAAAACCCGTTTAGTTTTAGTTTTTAGTTATAATTGTAATTAGGCGGAGGCGGAATTGGATTTCTTGTTATAAAGTTGTAGCGGAAAAAATATTTGTGTTCAAAATTGTCCATAAAAAGTATCAATAGTTAAAACGGGAGTAGGATCTTGAAATTGGAAATGAGATAAACAATAAAAGTTGAAGATGAGTTTGAATGAAGCCCTTTGTCGTGAGGTTGCAGCCATTCTGTCGGAACTCCCGTCCTCCGTCCCCTCAAAACCCTCATCACCTCTGGAAAAGAGAAATTCGCAGGAGAAAAAGGCGTCCATCTTCGCCACCACCTGGAACCTCCATTCTCACGACGGAGTAATAATTCAATATTCAATCATCATTTTGTTTCTATAAAATACTAAAAATTCCTCTATCTCACTTTTTTCCATCATTCTTTTTAGCGTCCTCCAACAGCTGAACTAAAGACTTGTGCTGAAAATCTCAATGCCAATGCCACTGAAATTCCAACTGTACTCGAGGCTCCCGAAAAATTCCCGGAAAATGACAATGGTGACAATTTGAGTGACTCTGCTTTGAATCTGAGTCTCAGTTTGAATTTGGAGGGAGATGCAAGTGTGAATAATGGAGTCACGAAGGACTCGGAACATTCTTTAAACATGCTCCGACTCTTCTCGTCCACACAAGTTGCAGTTGCAGGTCAATTTGCGGAGGGGATTGTTCCAGGTCATGACCGCAGTGACCTCTACTCTATGGCGGGTCCGCCAAGCACTGCAGACAGTCTTCACGGGCTGGACCATCCAAATTTCAATGTAAACAGAAATCAAAGTATTCACGTGAATCTGGAAGAAAATTCTGGAGGAAAAACGACGAGCCATTCATTTTTGAACGACAAAACGGCGGGAAGTGGATCGTCAACAGCGTCCTCTAGGGCAAGCAGTCGAATTTTCCTGAGAGATAGTAAATCTTCTCAAAGGAATAGTTCCGAGGGCATCAACGCAATTCTACAGGATTCCAGTAGAACGTCTGTCGGATCAACGCACAGGTCATCACTGAGAGGACCCAGATGCGCGCATGATTACGCAAATATTGTGGCGCAGGCAGAGGTCAGATTTTTTATTATTTTGAATTCAAGTTTAATAATTATTTTTTAATAATTATTTTGGGTATTTTCTACAAATAAAATAGTAATAAGTAATAATTATTATTATTTATTTCAGGCGAGTAAAATGGATGAAATTCCAGCAGCTCCTTTTCCGTATGAAAAATTTATTGATCGAGATGACGCTGAAAATAACAACCGTACTAATAATAATAATAATAATAATACGAGTAGTCGAAAAAGTGTCGTGTCCTTTACTCCAATTCTTCGGGAATCCTGCAGTCGAACTCCAGAAACAATCAGTAAATCCTTCCTCCAGAGTGTAAATGACCAGATACAAAACATCAAACTGAATCAGGCAAGAGAGCGGGACCAAATTTTAGCAGCGGGTCAACTTCAAAATCAAAATCCAACTAAAAATGTTTATCCATATCAAGGTCAATATCCGTGCATCCATCAAAATCAAATTTTGCCCCAAATTCCAACCGAATCAGCCTGCTCCCTTTCAAATGTCCCGGCAGGTGGTGACAAACTCGCGGTTCCTAAAAATATGAATTTCCATCAATTTACATTTCCAATGGAAATTGAAACTCAAACTCTAAATCAGGATCAAAGTCACTTTCAGTACTCGCGACCCAAGGTCACATCAACAGGAACCAACAAAACCATTATTATCGACCAAAATATTCGCAACAAGGTCAAAGCCGAGTTCAGCATTCAAACGGAAAATTCATCTCCAGTTCCTTGGGGTCAAATGTCGTCCATGGATTCTCAGGTCAATCTCATTTTTTAAATTTTTTCTTGCGTGCGGCGAAAGGAAAAAATTATTATAATTGGAATTTTGAAATAAAATGCTTATTTGTGGTTTCATTTTAAAAATTACTTGTTGCCCTTGCTTTTTTTTACTATAGATGGCGATTTTAGCACTAAATCAGAAACTTCTTGGTTGTTACCCAGTTGATGCAGAGCCACCGCTTGTTGTTGATGATGGACGAATCGTTTCACGAGAGGTTCGTTTTCCAACACGTTTTTCAAAATTCAAAACACATGTACAAATTTTTATGTTTAAAATTCTCATGCTGATTTTTATCCATTTGTTTTTGTGTAGTTTGCAAAGCGCCGCCTAGCACCAAGACGGACAAGTAGTTTTTTTGGGCGCTTTTTAAATTTTAATGATGCTCTTAGCATTACAAATTACTCACTTCAAGCCGCATGGAATACAGCCGATGAAATTTTCCGAAGTTATGTGATTCCACCAGGTAAAAAAATAATTTGAAAAAACTGGAATTTAGAAATCGATTAATAATAATAGTTATTACTGTTTTTAATTTTAATGTTTCTTCAAAAAATGCCTTCTTTTTGTCTACAGAACTGGAGGAAACTTTAGAAGCGACATGTGAGGAAATGGAAGAAGCGGACGATGTTGTTGCCGTGTCCATCCTCCGTCTCCTCGGTCTTCCGATTGAAGCTCGTTACGCCATCTACAAGGAAGTTCTGGAGGAACTCCAAGTTCTCAACGACTTTTCACTGGGGACAATCCAGATCATGACGAATCTCATCGATTGGCTCTGCACCGGAAATCACGATACGGCAGATCTCGTTGCCAAAACCAGGCTCTTTGCGACCTCTCAAACTGAGCTGGACCCGGATTCTGAAGGATGGAAACAATTTGAACGGGACATTTGCATCTTCAGTCGAGCAGTTGCCTCGAGTGTCCACACGGCAGCACGCGCCGTCTCACGTCAATGCTCCCATTCAACCGAGTGCTGTAAATTATTACTGTTTTTAATTTGTAATACTTATTATTAAAAAGGTCAAAGGTCAACGAAAAGGTCACTGAAACATTTTTCATTTTAAGCTCAGTAATTATTTTGAATCCTTAATCTAGTGGCCTCTCGATTCCGCGCAACGAGATTTCCAATTGAAGAATCAAAATCTCCACAACCTCAAACTCCAGTGACACCAATTTCACCGCCATTTACTCCAAAGTCGCAGTCACAGCCTCTCTCCAGCACCTCCATAAATTCAAACTCTGCGGCGCAGGTCATCGCAGGTCAAGTGACTGAATCTGAATTTGAATTCAGGCCTGTTTCTGCCCTCACTCGAACGGATAGTCAAGGAAGTCGAGCAAGTTTTCAGAGTAATCAGAGTCAGAGTAATAAATCGAGAATTCCTATTCTAGTAAAATCAAGTGGAAATTTCAACTCTACATCTTCAAATTCCGGCAATAATAACAATAACAATAGCAGAGAAATTTTGAAACCGGAGGAAAATGTCGATAGGAACATCAATTTGGGGGTAATTTTTAAAACACTTGGTTGCAGAAATGCGGATTATTGATTTTCATTCTATTTTATTGACAACTAATATTTCATTTTTCATTTTTAATGATGCATTGTTTTACAATTTCTAGATGCTTCGAGACGCCCTTGAAAATAAAAATCAGGAAAAGTCACCACCTGGTCGACGTCATTTGAGTGTCAGTGAATTCTCGCAAATTCCGAATCCTTCAGGGTCAGTTCCCTCTGCTTTGAAATTCAAAATTTTGAAAAATATTCATTGTCCTAAATCAAAAGCTTTGATAAATAATAATAATTTTGATTTGAATTTGAACAGTCCATGTAAAACTCGTCCTCGTCAGGCACCACAAAAACAAAGAAAATTGGAATCAGCCGGAAGCAACGGCTCTGACGACATTGAAAATGACGAGTCTCCATCAATTAGCTCAATGAGCACGACAATATCAACAGAAGTGGATAACAGCGAAAAGGAAAGCGCTGCAGATCGTACAGAATTTGAACAAGGAACAAGTTCGCGGGGGTCAAATGTTAAAACAGGTTCAAATTTCAAACTGAAAAGCATGAAAAATAGTCAGAAAAGTCACGCTCAGTTCAGCAACGCTTCTTCAGTTGCCTCGGCGCTTTTCACTCAAGCTGCCTCCTACATTCCGTCTTTTGACGACACTTTTGGGCCTCAAGTTGACCAAGAACTCAAATTTCCAGTAATTCCAACTTTTATTAGTTCAAACAAATTATTATTTGTTGAATTATTTAAAAATTTGTTGATTCTTTTTGTTTTACTAGGAATCAAATCCAAAAGAGTCGAATTGGAATGTTGAGGATGCGGAAGATGAGTCATTTTTCAACTCCCTTCAACGAGCTGTTGAAACTGCAAGTAGCATAATTTTTGGTGCAAAACAAACTCAAAACTATTATCAACACGGACCCAATCCAGCGGTAGATGAGAATATGCACAAAATATTATACAAATCACGAATCCTAAATAATAATAATAATTACTTTAGCAATTTTTTAGGTTATTTTATATTTTATAAAATTGAAATTTTCATAGAGCATGTTCAAATTTTTAGGTTCGATCAACAACTCCAACGCAGCAATCATTTGGCTCAATCATTCGAGTTTCCCGCCCTCAAGAAACCACCCTAAACTCCCAGCACTCCAGTTCCAATACAAGAACGAGTAGTCCTTCAGTCGACTCGAGGAGCTCTGACCTTTCTCATCTCACAGGTCAACAATCCTACTACACAAAAATCCAGGAAGGTCAAAGTGGTCAAAGTACTCCGGATGAAAATGATACTGAGCTGGAAGATGACGAAAACTGGCCAAACTTTGTAAAAATTCAAGAAGCGGAAAGGGCGATCGCCAGACAATCCAAAAAGAGCAGTGGTCAAATTGACCCAAATCAAGGTCAAAATCAAAAGGGAGAGAGTCTCACAGTCCAATTGTCAAAAGCATGTCTAAATAATCTCTATCACTCTCTGAAAGATGCCATTCCCGCTCCTCTAATCACCATGAATGCTGACAACATTTCCAAGGACTCAAATTCAGAGCCAGGACCAGCGTCGGGCTTAGGTCAACAAGGTCACTCCAAGTCACACCTCAACCATTTTCCGGATGTCAGTGCAAGTCGAATATTGAGAACAAATTCAGGTCACGCGTACTACCTGAATTCGAGACGCTCTTCCTCCACTTCTCAAGTGACTGATGCTGCAAGTGAAACGGGAATCAGTGCAGTTCCGTCAATAACCAGTCAAATGATGATCAAGGTCCCCAAAAACAGCAACGTCGGATTTACGCAAGCAATCGCTGAGCAGAGCATGAGGGATGAAATTTCTTATCTAGAAGAAATCCTCAAAACGCTGAAAGAATCAGCGTCATTTTGTGAGTCACCATCTGCCAATTTAAATCCATCTACAAACAGGAAAAACTCAAGGTCACGCCCAAAAAACTCCAACTCAAATTCAAATTCAAGTAGTCGAACGCCCTCTGTGTACAACACAACAAATACAAACACAAATGCAAATGTAAATAATAGTAAGAATGTTAAAAATTTTGGACCTGCACAAAGTCGAATCCCCATGAAAAAAATGGGAGTTGCTGTTCAAAAAATCTCTGGACAGGGCAACAAAAAACCCAATTTCAATAGAAACTCTGAGAAACCATCTTCAATATCACTAAATCAGAGCGGAAGAAATGGAATGCTGCTCCAGGTGCAGCCACAATCTCTTTCCTCCTCCAAAATACTTCGTAACGAAACAAACATTCCCACAAATCACAGACAACCCCGAATCATCCACACTCCGACCGCGAGCAAAGCCATCCCAATGAAAGCAAAATTACAGATTATCCAAGCTGTTCCGACCCAGAGGGCGCCGTATCAAGTTCAGTTGAATAGAAATTATCAGTACAGCAAACAACCTACCAATACAAATACAAATTCAGGCACTTTTGATCCTCATGCAAACTCCCAAGGTCAAGGTCAAGGTCAGCCTCGTTCAACAAGTCGAAGTGGAAATTCATACAGAGAACTCATGCTTCGTAAAAATCAAACAGTTCAAAATCCAGTTCAGTTGGGTGGGCGAAGTAGAACAACAGGCGGCTCGTACAGTCGTCGACATGAAATGGCGGAAGCCGCAAACCTACACAATAAAACCAGCAGTAATTTAAGTTACAGAGGTCAAAGGTCAAATTCAAGAACAAAAGGTCCGATGTACAAATATGATGATGGAACCCACGAACAAACATCCAGCTTCAATTCTAGCAAATGCTCCTCCACAGAATCAAGCAGTCGGAATTTAAGTAACACGCCCTCGTCAAATAATTTGAGCAGCAATAATCATCAAAATAATCACCCCACTCGTCCGAATCCAAGGACTGTTCTCGAGCACGAGGTGGAGAGTAACTATCAAAATTATCATGGCGGATCCGGAACGCCCCTTTTTCGACCACCCAACTCAGACGAAAGTAGCAGTGGGAGTAGCAGACAGCCATCGCTATTTTTCCCGAGTTTGGAGTCGACGGGTTTTTTGAAACCCTTTGCTAATTTGACCCAGAGCATGAACAAAGTTTTCTCAGTCCATTCTCAACCCAAAGAGAACATTGACAATAACATGGGGCACAGCCATTGAGAACAGAGAATTGAAAGTCCCTCCTTTTGGCATCAATATTCCAGGCAAAAATTGTACAATTTTAACAAACCCGTAAAAAATTAGACATGAAACAAAAATGGGAAATTGTAATAATTTGTGCAAAAATTGTTGATGAGAACGTCAAACCCTTGAAATAAATGACAAATTACTCGATTGAACTAGAACTAAGCCAAAACGCGGTTAAATGAATCATCGTTTATTACGGAATTTTTCCTTTCTGACTTTATACTTTTGGTGGCATGAATCGGATTATTCTCAAAGATTGAATTCTGAATTCTCGACAAAATTTGGAGTACAAATGTTTGGTGGAGCTCCAAAGTATAGCAACAAACAATCGCTTAAAATGTTAGATGACTCAATTTACAATTTAGCTGCAGTTCAACAATCTGAATCACAGAAGCTACATCACACGAACTTAACCAAGCTCGAACTTTTGTAAAAGCTGTGAATACTGTAATCGTAATTATTAATTATTATTATTTATTATTTATATTGACTCAACCGGCAAGTACCCAGAACTAAGAAAGTAATACAAAAATATGCAAGAGCAAAGTAGTCCGTTCAACTTTTTCTCAACATAAAACTAAAGCCAAAATGAAGTACTTAACACTTAACAGAAACCGAGAACGCATACACAAACTTTAAAGAGAGATAATAAAATTTAAGTCAATCTACAATCCACACATGCACAATGTTTTTTTATTTTTAGTTTACGTTTTGGTCTAGGATCCAGAAAATAGTTCAAGAACAAAGTGGAGCGGATTGTAATTAAATATTAAATGTAGAACGAAAAAGAAGAACAAAATAGGAAACAAAAAAGGAATGACATTTTTTAATATAACTTTATTTTATGGTATTTCAAGCTGGATGGCACAAAACATTAGAATAAAAGATGAAGCATGCCTAAAAAGTATGGCTCAGTTGTATTTACAATTTACAATATTACAACACAGTGTGTAATTTCTTCCTTCACAAAAGGTTCAGGAGTATTTACTTGTAAATACTCAAAGGTATTTATGTAAATAAGAGGATTAAAAGTATACAAATAAATAAATAAGTAGTGGACGAAATAAATGGAAAGCAGAGAAGAGTGTGTGAGTAACGAAAAGGAGTGGAAAACCACAGAAGGGAATGGGGTGAAGCGAGACATGGACAAAGTAAAGGAAAAGTGTTGATGAGGTTGGGATTGCTGTGAGGTTCGCACTGGGTTGTGAGTTTGTATATTTAGAAATCGCTCCGTTCCCTTCACTTCATTCACTCGTCATCGTTCTGCTTGTGTGTACAATCACTCGTATTTTATTTCATTCTCGTTCTCGT
>JAQGBH010001731.1:0-29579 GCA_034698265.1 Sminthurinus aureus | reverse complement strand
CCATTCAAGATTTTTCCGGCCCATTCACTTTCTCCAAAGCATCATACACAAATGACACAATGGTACGCACTATGGACCAGGGATATTTAGTGCCATCACTGAAATTTGGAATTTTATTTTTAACACGTGTACAATAATAATTAAAGGTGAGGTTTGGATTTGGATTTGGATTTGTGGGTGGTCTAATTGAAAGGATTTTTAAATTGAGGGGTGCAGAGGAAATTAAGGATTTGGAATCCAGTGTAGATTCTGTAGTGTGGATAAGAGAGCTAAATTTGTAGGTATTAGTGTGTCATTTGCTCAGGTCTCATTAGCCATTACACATTACACAGGGTTTCATTAAGCTTCATTACATGAGAGAAAATGCAGGCAGGAGGAGGAGAGAGGATGACGATGGCCATGGCCGGGGTAATATCAATTTCAATATCAATATCAATATCAACATCAATACAGTACAACACAGTACAGGGAAAAACATGTTTGGCTGGTTACTGGTTGGTTTCCGGATGTAAAAACGGAAAAGGGTTTCACATCCAAAAACAAATGAATGCCCTCATTTCTTTTCCCTCTCGACTTTCAACTTGTACTAAAATTTAGAGTAAATGAGACTCCACATTCTAGAGTCTAGATTCTAGAGTTTCTCCGCAAACACTTTTCTTCCCAGCCTCAAGTCTCAACTACACTTTTCTTTCAATTTAGTAGTTTCAGCTGCAACTTCCAGTTCCAACTTTCCCTTTACTCTTTTTCATTTGAAAAATTCTCCGTTCTACGCAATCCCTTATATGTGTGTATGGTCGGTTATTGAGTTTGTCTATTGTTGTCAATACCTATTGAACAAATAGGATTGGAAATAGATCTATCCATTCCAAATGTATGCATTTTCTATACTCTAGACTGTAGACTGTAGACTGTAGACGGACAATTAACAGTTCACTATAATCTAGTATTCTACTATTTCATGACCATGGCCAACAAATTCTATATCTACTTGTATTTGTACTTGTTATACATGTCAGTATGCGTGGACATAATATAGGAAATAAAGTGAAGAAAGAGGAGAAAGAGAAAACTATTCTTTGCTCTTTCTCCTTTTTTCCATTAGCATTTAAACTCTACAGTCCAAACTCCACATGAGAGAGGGAAGAGGAACTGGAAGGAGAGCCACAACGGTGCAGCTACACATGGAGTCTCTCACATTAAACCTAGAAAAACCCAACACACACACAACACACATCTAAACAAGTAAAGTAAACTAAATTTCCTCAAAACTATTTAGAATACTACTCCCTCCCAATTTCACAATTTCCCAACTCCGACTACTTTCACTACACATCTACACACCTATGCTTTCCTCTATACTTATTTCATCCCTTTCTCTTTTTTCTACATATGGAATACGGAGAAATGAGGCTTCTAGCTCAACTTGCATTGAGCTCAGTTGGTTTCACACTAGACTCTAGACTCTAGACTTGCTCCATGCTCCATGCGGATGGTTTCTTGACAAAAAAGAAGAATGCATATGCACCAAAGCAACTACTGGCCTCTCCCTTAATTTCCATTCCAGTTCACATTCACATTCACATTCATCCTCACTATTACGGTGTGGAAATAGAAATAGAAATAGTTGTGCTCCCTGGTCTCTTCTCTTCTGGTGTGGATTTGTATTGGTAGTTGGAAATGAAGGCAAAATGGGACGATTCCACGGCTGTGAATGTGAATGTCGACGACAACGACAACGACTATGACTACGACTACCACTGTGAGGTAATTAACACTTGGAGAAATTACCCTAGAACATTGAGCATTGAGCAGAGAGCACGGTGTGCGAGGAGCATGCTTCAAACTCCCCACTCTATACTCTATACTCTATACTCAGCCTTCAACATGCCACGACATTCACTTTCAATTTCATCCACCTCACCGTTCACCTCATTCAGCTCAACCCAAAAACAATGAATCACTCACTTGCAAATTTCCATGACACGTCTATTTTCAAATCAAATGGGCGTCTCTCGTCTCCCTTCTCTCTTCACTAGACACTAGAACGTAGAGCTTAGAGCGCAGAGCGTGTGTATATTTAGATTTAGATTAGAATTAGAATTAGAATTCAAAATAGAAATAACAAAAGGAATTTCCATGTCAAGAGTACACATTATAAACTACAGAGTATAGAGTATAAAGCGTAGTCACAAGTTGGATGCACAGATTTGAATTTTGAATATTTCAAGATTTGAAGGTTTGGAGATTTAAAATCAAGGCTAAAAATCCATACTATTTTAAATTCAAATCCCTTGTCCACTGTCTATTTTAAACAAACGCGGCATTTTTATTTAAAAATCTAATGGACACTAAAAATGGCGTTGAATCCAGAATTACTCGAGATTCTAGATTCTTGAGTCTACGCTGTAGATTTGTGACCGCGTACAATTACACATTTATAGATGAGTATTTGAGTACATTCTGTGTACTTGGAGCTTGGAGGGTCACATAAAATATTATCCAGGAAACGGTGGAGGAATGTTCATAATGTCCGTGTCAGTGTCAAGAAACCAATGGCAATGGCAGAGGAGAGAAGAATGAAATGGTGTGGGAAAATATTCAACTGAATTCATTCATTTGTCCAAGTGCTTCTGTTCCCCTCTTCTCCCTCCAAAACTGGAAGCTGAAAGTATCTATTATCTATTCTTTTCCATACTGTTGACTGCTGACTGCTGACTGTTCCATTTTCCCACTATTTCATTCTCCTCTCCAGTTTTTATATTTATTGACACTTTTACAACAACAACAACAGGAGGAAAAAACTCTTTCCACTTGCATTCAGCATTCAGAGGAAGAAAAAGAGTAAATGGTGACGAATGGAAAGATCCGAGATCCGAGATCGGAATTTCGTGTACAAGAGCAACAACAACAACAAAGAACAAGGACAAAGAGGATGAAAATTGAGAAGAGAGCAAGATAATGCTTGATACTTGATACTCTTTTTCAGTGAAAATGGAAACCCTCTTTAGACTCTAGACCAAAGTGGAAATACACACGTAGAAACAGATAGAATTTTTGATGCAATTCCTTTCCACAAAACACAACACACAAAACTAAAACAGTTTCAACAGAGACAGAAAAAGCATAAAGCAATCCAATCCAATCCAATCCAATGCAATTCGATGCAATCCAACGCCGTTGTCATATCCACGACACAAATAAAAATACGAGATGATGTACTCTCAGTTCTCATCCCTCATGTAATGGAATATCGTACTAAAACCCGAAACGGAAACCAAAACGGAAGTGGAATGCCGTATGATAATGGCCCTTGATATATATATACAACAACGAATTTATCCATTTTCCCTCCTATTATTCATATCACATGCCTCAAGCTTCAAGCTTTACCCCGTAAATTCCAGTGTATTGTGGATAAATATAAATATTCCGAGTATTTAAGTGATAAATCTCAACCCTTCCATTCAAATGTCACCGCACAAAAGGGAATCACATGTGATTCCTGATCTACTAAAATTTTGAAACATATCAAGAACCAGAACCACATTTGGATTTCAACCAAGTCAAAGCCTTGAAGCCTTCAAGTCTTGAAAAGCAAATGGTTTAATGGGAAACGGATAAAAATTTATTGGGGCTAAAGAAAGGAGGAGACAAAAGTTGAAGTCATGTTGAATGTTGAAATAGGAGCAAAAGAGGATAAAAATATGGAAAAGTCAGACAATAGACAATCGACAATCCAATCGTCATGATGCTGAGGATGATGATGATTACAATGAAAAGAATGGACATGTAATTGGTTGTACATGGATTGCCATTGAGCATTGAGCATTGAGCATTGAGTATTGAACTGTTGGCGGAGAAAGGAGACTGGAGACTGGATGATATGAGGAAATGGCTCGATTAGATATATAAAATATTTGTGTATTTTCTATGACAGAGAAGACAGAAGAAGAGAGAGAAGAAGAAGAGAGAAAGCGAGGGAATGAGTAAAGGGAGAAGAATGAGAAGTCAAAGGAGAAAAAAGCAAGATGACTTGAGACTTGAGAAAATTCCCTCTCTACTCTCTACTCTTTACTCTTTACTCGGTTCTGTTCTATTCTGTGCTGTGGTTTGAGAATTGAGAAGCCTTTCAATTTATTTCAATGTTCAGCTCAAGACAATTCCATAAATCTTGCACTTCCAGGGGATTGAGATGACAATGGAATTTCGGCATCCGCATCGGCATTGCCGTTGGTTTGCTTTGGTTTGGTTTAGTTTGGATTGGCTCCGTTTGCTTTGGTTTGGCTTGAGCATTGAGCATTGAACATCCCCATTTGAGACAATATAATATATATGTCACATTTATACACATTTATACACATATATTTATATGGTCACATTCACAAAAATCCAACAGAAAAACAGAGACAGAGGAATAGAGACAGAAAAACTCTTATGAAGAGAACAAACTAGAAAACTAGAAAACTAGGGGAAAAACAGAAAGAAACCACATGAAATCAAAACCGCTTGTACAAGTTTGTTATAATATATATTATGAAAAAATCCATATATGTAGTTTTAAATTCTGGCTACGTTTTCAATCCACAACCAACTCAATACTCAATACTCAATACTCACAGTTGACAGTACATGCAAAGAGTAAAGAGTAAAGAGTAGAGAGTAGAGAGGAGGTGCAGTTGAGGTGCATACGTAGATAAATTCCATGTAGATATTTGTAGCAATGTCGCCTTTGGCTAACCCCAACCCATTTTCACTGACATTTGAACCAAACCGAAATCCATCTTTTTATTCCGAGTACTCAGTGTAGAGTGTCCCATCGTTACATTTATACATATCTACAAAAATTTCACTTTAACTCGCAGTCCTTTCTTTTTGGTGTGGCTCGAGACTCGAGACTCGAGACTCGAGTCTGGAATTGGGAATGGAATTCATTGGAACTGGTTCTTGTCCTGATGACTTGTGACTGGTGATGCATGGCGCACTGTATATTGTATATTTGTATATCTACCTCTGCTCCGCAGCTCGACTTGTTTTCCTCTTTTTCTGTTTTCCATTTACTTTATTCTGTCTTTATTCTCTCTTTCTCCCGTATGAAAATAAATAATTAAATCCTTGATGTCTCACGACACACGATCCGGATTCACCAAAACCGACTTGTGATTTGCGACCTCAACTTGTGAGCAGTGAGCAGTGAACAACGAGTGAGCACTGAGACTCAAAAGTCCCTTTTCAAATTATACCTCGACAACTAAATAAAATTCAGGATTGAAAATTCCGTATTTCACATTCCAGATTCTACAGTCTACATTCTAGATCCAACGACCGAATTTCGATCTCCAGTTCCGTTTTCAATATGTGAGGATTTTTAGCCAATTTTATTTCCACTTTGCCAGAGAAAAAGTCCTTTCAGCCAACCAAAAATCCAACATCCTTTGATTTTGATTTCTCTTTCCTCTTCATTTTCCATTGCACTTTGAACACTGAACACTGAACGCTGAACGGAGAAGAGAACAGAAAAAAAAGCTTCAGCCAAGTAGAAAAAAATCAAACAGCAACTGCACATTCCATTTTTCCGTTTTCCCTGTTCAGGTTGATGAAAAAACTGTAAATGGACTTTCAGTTTTGTATAATTAGCTTTTCCTCCTCTTAGCTTCACCTTTATTCTAAAAAAACCACTGGATGTGAAATTTCACTACTCGATGCTCAATGCTCAATGCTCAATGCGTGCAAAATTGATTCGTGCTAATTCCTGAATTTAAAAAAAAACTAAACCAAAAAGACAAGCTTAGAACTTAAAACAAAGAGCAAAAGATTGAAAAACCAAAAAAACTGTGGATAGGAAACCATGTGAAATATTATATTGTGTGGCGGCTTGCCAAAAAAACAGGGACAGGGTAAAAAATGATGGTTTTAAAACCTTGGTTTGCTTTGTCTGCAGAAATGTTCCACATTCTTTAGTTTAGTATTTTAGTATTTCAGTATTTCGGTTCCTTCACCCCTTCTTTATTTCTTCCGGAATCCGGAATCCCGATATTTTATAGCACAAAAAGTCTCAAATGTACACCAATTTTTACGCAGATTTCCATGTAAGAAAGCTAAAAATCTTTTATCCGGTCGTAGTAAATTGTAAAACAAATTTTTGATTTGTAAAAAACTCAAAACTTAAAACTCAAAATTAAACTTAAAATGTAAATTATAGAAGTTGATAATGCTGTAAAAAAAGATAAACAAGTAAATAGTACAGAGTAAACAGGTTGGAAAAGTAACAGGGCAAAATTGAATATTTCAGAATATTTCATAATATTTGATAATATTCCATAATATTCTGTGGAGAGTTGTTGAATTGTGATATTGACTGAGGATTCACATTGAGATTGAGATCGGGATGGAGCTGGAGCTGGAGCTAGATAAGTTGTTGAGTTGTTCAAAGTGAAAAGTACCATTGATGATTGATCATGGATCATTGAAATGGACGGAGAACTTGAGGATAAGTGGAATATAAAAAAGCATCAAACACACACCAAACTCATACAACTCTTTCCCACAAACAACAAACACCAAACACCGAACACAGAGCACATTCATTCATTCAGCGTAGCAGTTGGGTCCGCGGATCGGTTGGGAATCAAATGTATGTTGTGAGTTTTCAAGTGTGGAGAAGAGGGAGAAGGATCGTTGGAGGAATACAAAAGATGGATATCTCAAATCTCAAATCTGAATCCAGATCCGGATCCGGATCTCCGTTTGGATTCCGATTCTCACTCAAGACTCAAGATACCCATCGTCAGTTGCCGCCTCTCCCTTTTCCACTCGTCTGAATGATAATGTATAAGGTCAAAAATCAAAAATCAAACACCAAACACCAAAGCGGATCCCATTTACCCATTTCTCTCTCATTTTATGTACTCCTTGTTTCCCTCCCTTTCCATTTCCCTGGCTCTTATCTTCCTCTCCACATTCCACATCCTACATTCCACAACCACCCGTGCACATTTCCTTTGTATTTACAGTGTCCGAGTTGACTCTGATTCTGATTCTGATTTCAACCTGATGGGCAACGTGCCATTCCGATGTTTTACCACAAAGTCAACTTCAAGTCAACTTCCACAGTCCATTTGTCCATTTTTCCAAGGTCCAAGGGAAAAGGGAAAGAGTCCAGTTTCTACTGGACAAACTACTATGATTTCACCTCAACTTCAATTTAAACTTTCACTGTTACAGAAGTAGCGGCAGATTTGAATATTTGAATATCAGTATCAGTATCAAATAAGCCAGAAGCCAGACACAGGAAGAAAAAGTGGATGTTGACTGTTGACTGTTGACTGTTGACGTGGAACTGCATTGATGACTTGTAAAATTCTACCACTACTCTTGACTCTTACATTTGGCTAGAACGCGGTGAAAATGTGTCAAAATTCAACCACTCAAAACTCAACCCTACACCAGAATTCTGCAGACTCGATTCTGCAGAATATATCGGATCAGATTAGAGGTCAGAAAGAGTTTCCCGGAACCAGAACCGGAACCAGAAGCGGACAAAAAAAACTCTTCCTCCTACCCGTTTTAGCCAAGGCAACGCATTTTTTGGCTCGGTTTAGCTTGGCTTGATAATGGTGGTTGAGAAGAGATTACAATCTCAATGTAGACGTGGCCAGTGAGAATTGACGCTGGCGTTGGCGTTGGCGTTGGCGTGGACTAGGACAATACGCATCTTGGATACTAGAATACATAATACATAATACGTAGACGTGCATCCAACTCGAGGCTCGTGACTAGAGACTCGAGACTGCAGCTGGAGACTGGAGAGATCTCAAGTAGATCTGGAATCTCAAGTGTATTTGACAAGGAGATGACACCGTGGAAAATATCTAGTGGATGTTGAAGAAAGAAGGGAGAAAGAGGGACAAATATCTGTTTGACATGGTAAAGATCATCCTCATCTGGCTCGCTTGAACGGTTGAGCGGTTGAACGGTTGAATGCTTGAATAAAATCACCCAACCCTTTTTTCTACCATGCACTTTCCGTTGCTCCTCATTTTCATCGTCATCCTCATCCTCTTGGTCGTGTCCTTGTATTTTGTATTTTGTATTTTTCCTTGTATCTCCATCCTCATGCCATCACACACGCTGACAATGAAAATGAACATGGATTTTTCATGGTAAATCCGGAGCAAGTGCAAGAGGAGAAAGGAGCGGCTAAAAGACCTCTCATATCTTTTCATCCCATTAAAAGTCAAGCGTGGAGAGTCAGTGGTGATGAGGGAAAAAGTCACTAATGTAATATTATATGCGGCTAACGATAAGTGAAAAGGGAAAAGAGAAAAGAGAAAAAAGAAGGAGCAGAAGGGGAAAGTCTCCTTCCGTCTGTTTTCATGTCTGACTTACGTTACTCTACTTCTCCTCGTCCTCTTTGTCTTTACCCTTATGTCGATTGGATTGGATTGGATTGTCTATGCATGTATGCACAAAACCAGGGGAAAGGCAGGAACAATTCAAAGCAACAGCAGAAGACCAACCACTTCTCTCTGTTTGTACGTACACGAGTATTTACAAGAAAAGGAAGGGAATTTTGGATCAGGTGTGTCTTTTAGCCACGAGAAATCCCCAGGGAAGGCTCCTTATACCATCCACTTTCCCCGTAGACTGTAGACTGTAGACTGTAGAGCGTAGAGCGTAGAGTGAAAGTGGTGAAGACCATTCCATTCCATTCACATTTCCAGTGCCATTGCCATTGCATCTTATGGCACTTCTCCCTCTGCCCGTTTTTACGCTCTTTTTCTGTCCATCACCATTCACCAAATGGCCTTTAAACCATTTACACATCCACCTCCATATGAAACACACACGCATCTGTACAAACAGTTTTGTCCCATTCTCAATGGAACATTAGTAAACGCTTTGCAATCCAGAATGTAGAATTCAGAATCTCGAGTCTAGAGTTTGGAATTTGGAGTTTGGACTTTAGATTCTAGAATCTAGAATTGGGAAGGTAGAATGAGGAGCTAAATCCTTTTTGGACAATTACCATTACAGGTATTTGAGCTATTGAAGCATCCCACGTTTTTTATCGCCATCCATTTTATCCCCCTTTCTCTTACTCTTGCTTAATCTTGACCTCAATCCTCAACACAAACAGTGGTGGAATAAATGGCGAAAAATTGAAGAGGAAAACCGGGGAAATTTATGATAAAGTATGATATGCTTTGCATAGAATTAGTGTAAAATTCGGAGCGGGATTGGAAATTGAAATGGTAAGAGTATTCACAATTCACAGCAGCAGTGTTTTTAAGGCGCCTGTCATCCAAATCCAGATCTAGATCCAGATCCAGTAAAGTATATGATATGAAATGATATGATATTATTAGGTATATTTTATCTAGTATTTGATAACAATCTCCTGCTTCTTCCCGTTGTCCCCAAAAAAACAGGAGAAAAGAAGAGAAGATGCGGAATAAAGCAATTGAATGCGATGATTTGTTGGATTTTGGATGTTGGATGTTGAATCTTTGGTTGAGAGTTGAGAACGGAGAGTTGAGAGCAGAGGGGAGAAATTCATTGGCACTTTGGTTTTCCCCACTATTTTTTTTTCTCTCGGTCTCTCCCTTTGTGTGTGATCTGTCTCCCTTTTCCGTTGTACTTTCGTCCTCCTTGGTTACTTACTACAGAGAGAGAGAGAGAGAGATAGAAAGGGAGAGGTTTCTACTTCCCCCCTCTGCTTCTCCTGTCCTTTCTTCTCCACAAACCTCTCAAAATCTAGAATCTAGAGTCTAGAATCCAGAGTGTAGAGTCTTCCATATGGAAAAGGAGGGGATGAAAAAAAGGAAGAAGGCATCATAATAATATAGAATTTGATGTGGTGATCGATAAAAAAAGTGGATGATGATGATGCTCATATGTTCATATGGGAACTGGAACTGAAACTAGAATGGGAATAGCTATGAGAGGATATTACAAAGATATTGTCAAATGGTTCGAATCCATTTACAGGCTAAACTTGCACCTGTCGTCATCCGCATCGTCATCGTCATCCTCTTTCTCCTTCTCCTTCTCGTTCTTCTTCTAGTCTTCGTCTTGGAATCTCATCCTCATCCTTATACTTTATACTTACATCTCCAATGCACATGTACGAGTACAGAGTACGGAGCACACACACAAACACACTCATGGACATAAACACAATATCCTCTTTCATTTTTTCCTCCCTCCTTCGTTTTTTGAATGGGCCGACTGAATCTGTCCTACACTCTAAATCCATGATGTAATACCTCATATTTTATACAATATTATCCTCTATTTTCCTTCTGCTTCTGCTGCATCCATCCATGATATCATTTCACATACCACCATCCACTAAGGAGTAACGAGTAACGAAAACGGGGATCCCTTTTCTTCTCCTCCTTTTCCTTCTCCTTCTGATTTGGTGTTTGGTTCTTTATAGAATTACGGCTGGATGTGGCCGTAAGATATGGTGGATTATGCATGACATGCTAATGCTCCGGATATCGGATATCGGATATTCTGACGAGTCACCAATAGATTTAGATTAATAGCGGAGAGGAATTGAAACTTGAGAATTGAGAATTGAGACAGACATTAAATATCAAGTAAGAGAAGGGAGACGGGAGAAGATGGCGAAAGTATGAATTTAAATGGTTTCGTGTCACTCTTTATTCCGAATTCCATAAGAAAACCAAAAAACAGAGAGATGAAGAGAGAAGCAACCTTTTAGTCATTTAAGATGAGATCAAAAGACAAAAGACAGACAGATGAGCCATCCCCAATCTTAACGTTTTTAACACACATCCATTCAACATTCAACATTCAAAATTCAACATTTGGTTTCCCCTCATGTACAATGTACAATATACAATGTACAGTGAATGATGAAATGAAGCTCAAACCAAACCACGCTGGCCCCTTGAAAATTGAAAAGACATTATTTTAGCACTAATTATCCACACACAAAACAAACCAAACCACGACCCACGTCATTGACGTTGTCATTTCCACAGAATCTCCATTTCTGCTTTTTACAACTACGACATTTCCCATCACAATTGTACATGTTTTCCCCGTTCTCCCGCATGTGGTTTGGTTTTTCTTTAAAGTTGTCTACAATCTACAATGTTCAAGGAAAAGGGAAAGCATTATGTTTGTGCACCTTGAGTCTAGAGTCGAGAGTCTAGAGTCTTGAGATTCATCTAAAATGATTCGTGTAATTATTCTAAATAGAGTGGAAAACAAGGAGGAGGAGGAGGAGAACTGGAGAGTGGAAAGAGAGAGGACAGGACAAAATGAATTAAACTGAAGGGGAGTGAAAGGAGACAATGAGGAAAGTGTTTTTGCAACTGAATGACAAGTCAAAACAAAACCAAACCAGACCAGACCAAAGCAAAGCGGAATCAAGAGTAAGGAAGATTGGAGATTGGAGTTTGGAGTTTGAGAGTATTAAAATCAGCATCAACATCAGTACCAGAATCAGAATGAAGAGGAGAATGTCAGAGAGAGAGGGGGAGAGATAGAGGACAACTTCAATCTGCTCACTAATCAAAATGAATGGAGTCTTGATGTTGTTCCGGGTCATAATGCTAATGAAAATTTCCCCCCTCAGCCATTCAAAGTCCGCTCCTTCTCCATTCTTGATTACTCCAACTCCCACTCTCACCTCTTCTTACGGGAAACACGACTCCATCACAAATACAAATACAAATATCTACAATCTACAACCACAACTCCTCTCATTTCCATTCATTCATCTTTCTTTCTCTCAGATTCAGCCACACACTCTAGTTCAATGTCCAATATCCAATGTCGCATGTAGATTCTAAATGGTAAATTGATGATACGCACCCGCGTATTTCTCTCCTTGTTTTATTGAGATTTGATGTGACTAGCTGAAATCTTAAAGTAGGGGGAAATACCCTTAAAGTATGCAGTACTTGAAAATTAGGTAGAAAACCCCAATAAAATGTCACAAAAATCGGAATCTTGAGTCTTGGGGTTTTTAAAGGTGTTTATTACCTTTTCCCACGGGCAATAAAAAGTTTGAGTAAAATTGACAACCAACCGCTTGTAATATGTGCATAAAATATAGTGTTTCAGATCCCACTCAACCCTCTCATTTTCTCATATTTAATGATTAATGATTAATGATGCACGGCCAATTTTCTTGGATATGTATAAATAAATAAACTGCACCACAAAACACAAAAGTTGTCAACAATCCACAATTCAAATCTGAATCCAAATCCAAATCCAAAGCTGTCAGTAGAAATGTCGAATTTCGAGTAGAGTACTAATAAAAGTTCCCTTTTGGTCATTTCACGGACTTGGATCCTCATGCATTCGCTTGCTCATTGCTCATTGCTCATTGGACCGACACTGATGTTTTGAACTAAACTCAACCTTAACCTCAAGCACCAGCACAAGTTCAAATCCAAATCCAAATCCAACTACAAGTACAATAAAAAGAGGAATAAAAGAAAAAGTTTTGGATCACGTCACCTCATCTCACCTCACCATTATGTCCGCTCTTCATTGTCCATTCTCCATTGTCAACTGCACATTACCAATGAAAAAAGTCTATTTATTACCACACACACACAACACAACACAACTGGTGGAATTTTGCTAAATACGGTATTTGGAATTTCTATGAAAAAGGTCCACAATACCACACCAAAATTACTCAAATGTCTGGGTTCTAGATTCTAGATTCTGCAATGCACAGCACACAGGATCCTGAAATTACTGATAGAGAAAAGGGAAAGCATTAAAAAGAATTCTTCATGAACTGGAACTGGAAGTGGAATGGGAATGGAGCAATTGAACAGTACAGCATTGAGCATCCAGCCTGTAGCTTTGAGAATGAGGAGGAGAAGGAGAACAATTGAGTAGATGGACTAACAATGTAATTGAGAAGATTATGCGTCCACGGTCCAACGTCCAGAGTCTAGAGTCTAGAGTCCTCACAAGACACAAGACACAAGGCAACAGCACAAAATACAGTGCAATTGAATACAGCAGAACAGAAACGAGAAAGGAGCAGAGTGGAATATATATAAAATATATCAGGAAAACGGAGGCAAGGACAATGAGGCTGATTGAAAGGGAAATGAAACCAGAAACAAGCTGACATGGGCACAACACGAGGGAAAACAGTAACATTTCCCAAGAAAGAAACCAACCATCCAACCAACTTACACAAGTGAACAATGAACAATGTTCAATTTCAATGTTCAATGTACATGGTGAATCTAGAATCCAGAATCTAGAATCTAGAATCCAGCATACAGATTACAGACACAAGTACAGCACAAAAATACAGAGACAGAGAATGCTGACAGCAGCTGTTCTTACGCTTTTTGCTCATTACTTAAGCTCCTCACTTGTTTTCCCTCCACAGTCGACAGTCGACAGTCGTCAGTGCTCTTGCTCTTGTTTTTCTTCCTCTGCTTCTTCTTCTTCTTCTCTACAGAGATCGACAATAAAGGATGAGCGAGCCATGTAAAAGGTACAGACTGCAGCTCCACCCCATTCCAAGAAACAAAACACATGACTTTTCATTCCATTTTCTGTGGCTTTTCTCTTTTGTTTTTTGTCCTTGTTCAAGAATCAAGAATCAAGAAGGAACCAAAAATTTATCATGAGTATTATCATTGTCGTTGTCGTTATTATCAGTTTGATTTGACGAAACCTCTCTCGCTTGTCCCTTGTCGCTTCTCATGCACTTATTAAATGTGGATGCATCTCTGATTTCTGGTGTCTTATTTTTGTCTTCTCTGCTTTGCAAATATGAGGATAAATCACTAGTCAACGATCAACGGCTTTGGATCTTTGGATCTTTGGATCTTTGGATCTTTGAATCTCTGGATCTCGACACAAGATAAGATTGGGAATCCGGTATCCAGAATTCGTAATTGACATGATTGTCAACATCGTCATTGTCATTGTCATGTTCATCACGGTGCTGTCAACATTCATAAAATGTCACTTTAGCATTAGAATTCCAATTGGAGTTGAACTGGTGTTGGGTGTTGGGTGTTGGGGAAAGTTGGGAAGACAGAAAGAGTAGGCGAGGAGACAAAGAAAATAAAATAAAAGACGAGTGGGCAGGAGAATCGAAAGTCTAGAATCTAGGGTCTAGACTGGAGACTCGAGACTCGAGTCAAATAGAGAAATAAAAGGAGAGGACAGTAGACAGTAGAAGAATGAGGAAAGTGAAGTGAAGGAGAACATTGAGAATTGACTGTGTCCAGTTGAATTCCGAATTCCCAATTCCTTGCTCCGAGAAAAACAAAAGAGAAAAGAGGGGGAGAAAACCTCGGTCCAGTCGAGCGAAAGACAATAAGACTTGCAGGCAGATTTTTCCTCTCAGCCTCAAACTCAGCCTCAAGCTCAAGCTCAAGCTCAAATTCAGAATCAGAATCAGACTGAGACTGAGACTGAGGACCTTGGCCAATTCTAAAGGGATCACAACTTAACTCCAGACTCCAGACTGTGGACTCTGGACTCTAGAGTTTAGATTGTGGGATCCGGAGTTGTGGAATTGTCGAGTTGTGGAGGTCTGCCTAACTCCTACACCCGAATCCAGAATCTAGAATCCAGAATCCAGACCAGCAGACCACTTTGAATCCTCAATCCAACATGGATTTTTTCCAACGAGGTTTCTCTTCCATTCTCCTCCTTCTGCTTTTCTCTTGCATCATCTCCCACTCCCCACCTTGAAAATCCAAGAGAATCCAGGAGAATCCAAATCCATTCGCTCAACTCCAAACGAGCCTCGTCTCTTTCCCTTATACAGGATGCACAATGAACATGAACAGTATACGTGCATACCGTGGTGTGTGTGATAGGTGAAAGGACATGAAGGAACCTCGTTCAAAACAGAGGTCCCTCTAAACTCTAAACAAGACACAAGCCACAAGACATTGGCAATGTAAAATCTTAACTTTATTTTTCCCACTTTCTCTCCTAGTTTTCACCTGCGTCTTCCTCTTCACTTTCTCTTTCCTCTTTTGTTTTGCAAGAGCCATGGAAAGGTACAGAGAAGAGAGAACCGAGAACATTACATAACAAAACATTACATCACAAGACACAAGACACAAGCGACACTTTGCCGCGTAGTGAAGAGTGAAGAGGTGAAAAGGAGTAGGAAATTGACAATTGTAAACAAAATACAAGAGTTGTAAAACATCCGACGATTTGTGCATACTGCATACACAAAATCTACACACTACACACTACACACGTATCAAAGTGCATGAAGATTCTGGATTCTGGATTCGGAGGAATTTACACGTGTACATTTTGTCTTAGTGTAAGTGCATTTTCTACTTTTCACTCCTCCTTCTTTCTCTCCATGTCTTTTTACACGGCACACTGTACACTGTACACTGTACAGAAAAAACAGGAAAATGTGCGTTTTTCCTTTGGTGTGAAGAAAGTGTGTGGAAAATTTATGGATTTACATAGGTGTGGCTGTTCTCTTCTGCTCTGTCAAACTCTCACTTTAGTTACAACTTACAACTTTTGTCCTCCAGCCTTTTCCCTTTCCCATTTTTTTCTCCCCCGATGCAACCTCAACTTTAACTTCAACTTGTACTGTGTCTTGTGTCTTGTGGCTGGTGACTTGTGACTTGTGATGGCAAATGAATGAGGTGAGCAAAAGTTTTTTCTCGAGAAATTCAACTTTTTTCACTCAAACATTCACACGTTTTGACATTCACATTTTACATACATACATACATTTACAACGTGCATGCCATGTCATGCGATGCGATGCGATCTGATGGGATAAGCAATGTTCACAGTTCACAGTCATTGAACACCAACACCAACGCCAACGCCAACACGACCAGCACCGCCACCCCTACACAATTTATGTCGTAACCAAAACTAAACTGAACCAAAAATTCCAAACTACTTTTAACTTTTAACCAACACAAAAACCAAGAACTGAAACATGTAAACTTTAAACGGTCAGCGTATTTTTAAACAACTAAAATCATCTTTATGCTCAAAATTTCATATCTAACTTGAGACACTTGCGTTAAATTGTAAGTTTTTTCTAATCTAATTAAGCTTAATTAGATTATACGTAATTTATTAATTGTGTGTTTTATTCAAGTTAATCCAATTCAATTACTAATTTTATCATTATTGTTTTTCTGAGTTTAGAGTTTAGAGTTTGTCATGGAAAAATAATAAATAAAGTTAATGGATAAAGTAGGTTACTCGTGGATGAGGAGCAACATTTGGATTTTCGGCTAAATTGTACATTTCCGCTTGCTCTTCTTCTTTTTTTCCCAGTAAATATTTATAATAAATGATCTCATCTTATTTCATCTTCCTTCTCTTCTCATCCGCATCCGCATCATCCTGCATGTATACTTTATGTGGTTGGGGAAGGGAAAAGGAAGATGATATGGTGAGTGGAGTAGAGTAGAGTAAAGTAGTGCAAACACATGATAATCATAATCATAATCGTAATCGTAGCCATAATGATGATGCTGATGAGGAAGAAGAAGATGCTTTCTATCCACTATTAATAACAAGGTTTGAATTGAAAATTCAGGTAATAGACAAGCAGCAGAGAGAGGGAGAAAGTGACAGAATTGGTTAGGCAAGTGTACGGTGAAAGAGTGGGGAAAATGGTAAGTAAGAAGAAACAGGTGGTCTACGGGAGAAATGTCATCGCTTCTCATTTATTTTGCACGATAAGAGTGAAAGCGGCTTAGCAGAGTATTAAAGTCTTTTGAGTCGTAGAGTCTTTGAGAAAGTCGGTGAAATTGATAAAGGCTTTCGTGCACCAAACTCATTTCCTTGTTCAAACCCTTCCCCTCTTTTTTCCTTTCCCGTTTTCCATGTACTCGTGTACTCATATGGATATGCAGCATCATGAACAGAACTAGACTATATTGCCATCCACAATCCACTATTCACTATTCACTATTCATGTCTCTACCCTTTTTTCACAAAAAAGGTGCGGTACATAAAAAATATTCACTTAGCAAGTCAACTCGAGTCTCGAGTCAACTCGTTACACCAGCAACCAGAACAGAGTACAAACGAAAGGCATGAAAAGAATGGGATAAATATGATGCATCCTTTTCCTACTTATCACCGTCTTCCTCTTGGTCTTCTTGGTTAAATGACATCTACGCGGCAAACGGCAAACATTCTATTTCTATTTTCTATACATGACCAAATCCGTATCCATATCCGCGTGTTTGTACCTAGAATCTAGAATCTAGAATCAAGACGATTATTAAGACGAGCCCAGATCACAGCTTAAAAAACCTCTAATGTTCTTTTTCTTTTTTTTTTAGTATCTCCAATGTTCCAAATCATGCTTCATCCTTCTACCGACAAACTACAAACTATTTTTACTAATCCATCCTTTTCATCTTACTCTCTAGTCTCACAACATTCAACTTTGACTTTGACTTTGGCTTTTGCACTATTCAACATGCAGAATTGAAAAAACTTTCTGTATGCATACATCCTATATGAAAACCAAGCGAGGACTAATTGGAGAAAATCCAGCAAGTGTTCTTTTTTTCTCCATTCTCATCTCTCTCTCTCTCTCTCTCTCTGTGCGTGTGTCTTGAGTCTTGAGGAGAAACTATCAGGATTGTCATCTTCATCCTCTCATCTTTATCGACATTGTCATTGTCATGCAACGACCAAACCACTTTTTTCTTCACCCTTCACCATGAAAGCTTGAACCATTGAGATTTTATTACCTTCGTGTGGAACCCCAGTCAACTGAAATATCAGTAAACCGGTAAACTGTAAACTGTAAACGGAGATGAGTGTTAGCCCTCAAAGTTTGATATTTGATATTGATAGCGACAAACTACTCAAAGCTCAAAACTCAACTCGAAAAAACCTAGTTTATGGAACCTCAACATTCAACTTTCAACATTCAAAAGTCAAATCTGGAATCGTAATCGTAATCGTAATCGTGAACGTATCAAAGTGTCAATTTAGTCTGGATTTTTGGATATTAGAGAAACCGCAAAAGCAACAGTTTGACATTTGACATTTGACATTTATCATCTGACTTTCTGACTTTTGATTTTCTATTATAAATGCCACATCCTATTTTTCATGTGTTATTTACCCCGTGAACGTTGGGGTTAATTAAAAGTAAAACTTTTATTAGACAGGTTTTTGATTTACCTTGAAAGAGTGAAGATGCACTTGTGAAGACGAAGAGAAGGAAGAGAATGGCGAATCCGGTCGGTTCCTTGAGTCCCAGCATTTTTGTGATCATTTTTCCTTCCCTATTTTATCAACCACTTTTTGAAACTAATCGAAACTAATCGACTTTATTTTGTTTTGGTTTAAAAGGTCACTCTTGTCTCTACAATTATTTTGATTTTACTTTTAAACACTTTGTTAAATTTCAAAAATTTCAAATGGAATTTTCAAATGGGCTGCTGATTGATGTTGTAACAGGGATATGAATTTTGTGCGGTGCTTTTTAATTCCACTTTCACTCTAAAAATTCAGGGACAGAGTGAATGGCTTCTTGCAAATGTGAAATGTGAAGCCATTTCACGTTTCTATGTCGCTATGTTGTTGTTGTTGCTATGACTTTCAAATTTCAAACAGGTTCCTTTGGTCCGTTTCAATTTCTATAGTGTGCAGAAGAAAGGGCGGAAGAATGGGAATTGAAATTGGAACTGGGTGGTCCATGTTCATTTTTAGCTTGGGCTGGGAATTTTCTTGTTGTATTTGAACTGTGAACTGTGAATTTGTGACTATTTTGCAAACATCCACTTTTGTTCCTTTTTCACGTACCAAATTATTAAATGTTAGTTGTGAAATGGGAGATGGGAGTTGGTGATAAATGGCCACAAGTTTTCTTGAATTTCCTTGAAAAGAGGATGCACAATGCACAATACAATGAGAAGGAGAAGGAGAAGGCGGTGGTGAAAGGGGTGTTAAAAAGAAGAAAGTTTATTCAGTTGGAAATTCTTTGGCTTTCTAAACTGTAAAGTGGAAACTGGAGCACATGACAACACAACACAGCACATTAGTCCATGAATATTCAAAACTTATTCCCTTACAATTCCACACAATTGCATCAACATGGATGAGCAAATTCTTTTCTATTTCTTTCACAAGTTACCCAGTGCTCAAATGCTCAAATGCTCAAATTTTCAAGGGTATGTTTTATTTATGTATTTTTGTGTTGATATTGAACATGGGAAAACGTATTTATTCCTGCTTTCTCTACACAACTACACAGTATTATTTGTGAACGAGATGAGAAATGCGAGAAGCTTGTTGTTGCTGTTGTTGTTGTTGTTATTGTGTAACGTTCATTTCATGTGGAGCTTCCTACGTTCAATGTTCAAGAGATGGGTCAACGAGGAATGTAGAATGTAATTTTGAAAGTCTGGCTCCTCTCATGAATCATTTCTGGACACAACACAACACAACACGACGGAACAGCACACGAGTTTTTGGATTCATCCGAATCCGAATGCCTTGTGTAGTAACAAGTAGACAGTAGAAAGTGAATGAATATTACTTATAACAGTCAACAGTCAAAAGTCGTGACCATTTGCTTAAAAACACACATGTGCAATTGCACTGTAAATTCCAAATGCTAAATGCTAAATTTTGTTCTATTGCCTTTTCTAGTTTTTTAAATGCTCTTTTAAAGTTGTTATTTTTATAAATTTAAAAATAAATCTGTATTTCCCTTTTTTCACCCCACTACAAAACAAATCCGTTGCGCTTTTCTTTTCACTTGCTTTCTTTTAAGGTTTCTTTCAAGCTTTTGAGTTTTTGAGATGTTTTGACTTTTGACCTTTTCTCTACTTGAAAAATAAGATTTTTGTCCTTGTCTGAACACTTTTACATTTTACACTGAAAATTTCTGATTTTAACCCGAGTCTCGAGTCATGTGTACTTTATTCTCTTGATTTTTTTTATGTACACTGAAAACTGGAGTTGTTTTGTGCACTTTTCCCTGTCGATTTTATGTCCAACGTTTTTGGCTAAAGACTTGAAATCTTGAAATCTTGAAACCTTGATCTACTCCTTTACTTTTCTGGCCCTTTACTTTTTACTCCTCCACTCGGGAAAGTAGCTGGCGGCGATGAGGAGGATCAAAGATGTGAAATTTACAATCACATCAATCCTTTTTACACGGTCCTTTTAGTCTTAGTTTCCTCCGTTTTTCTCTTGGTTTCTCTTGGAAAAATCAAGTATTTTTTTGAAAGTGGCTGGATGACGATTGACTTGCCCAATTTTTCCTCTGCAGGCTTTCGATTTCTTTGGTTTGGATCCGATTCGAGTTGAATGGCCAAATTCCAATACCAATACCAAAAGCAGTGCCAATGGTAGTTTTGATGCAGTTTGGTGAAGAAATATCAGCTGTTTGTCTCCATTCTCTTTTCGTTTTTCGGGTTTCTACTTTTCTCTATTTTCTATATAATAGAGTTAAAAGGAGGGGTGTAGCTTGAACGTAGAAGGTAGAATTGAGTGTTTGTACAGGATTTTTCCTCTCAATCTCAAGAGTCTCTCGTCTCGAGCCGCGTGTACGTGCTGGATTTCTAAAACAAAAAATACACACTCGAACGATTCCACCAAATTCCCAATGTCTCTTTTACTTTCTCTAAATTCTAGACATAAACACCACAAACAAACACACGAGACTTGCTGTAGGGATGAATGAAAAATATGTGAATATCAACGTCTATTTTTCCCACTTTTTCCCTAGTTTTACAGCTTTCACTCGCTTTCTTTTCCCACTTTCTTCACTTTTGTTTAGTCAAGAAATAATAAAACGAGAAAATGTGGATTGCAATTCCAATTTCTTGAACTGTTTTTCACAACACGATTGTAATTTTACACTTGTTGTACATTGTACATTGTACATGTAAACCGAGAGTCTCTGTGTGATCTTTCAATTTTCGCTTCTTCTGTTGAGTTTTGAGTTTTGAATTTTGATTCAGTATGCGTCCCGAATCCACAGAAATCGGGCCAATTGCTATAGAGTTAGAGCTGATTCGATATTTGATGTGCTGTTTGAATTGAATGAAGATGATTTTATTGGTATTATTATTTGATTGGAGTAACCGAGAGCCACTGCTTGTACAAGTTGCTATGTAGAATGTAGAATGTGGACAGGGAGAGTAATTTAAAAGTGAGCAGTTGCTCCTTGATGGCTCGTCTTTTTTCGAGTGGTGCAGAGTGCAGAGTCAGTTGACTTGCCTTGTTTTGCTTCGGGTTGGGTTCCGTCGAGGCTGTAAACTGGATCTGGATGTTGTGGATTGTGGATTGTGGATGGTGGTGGAGAAATATCAAAAGTACAGCAGCAGGAGCAGGAGCAAACCAAACCAAACGGAGGAGAGAGACAGTAGTGTAGTGTACTGTAAGCTGGAAGCGCATAGAGAAAGACGGGGAAAGAAGGAACGGAGGAACGGAGCAGGAGAGATGCGAGATGGAGAGATGGAACGAGGAAAGCAACCCCTTTAAATTTTCCCCCACAACAGAAGCAGCAGCAGTCGTATTCGTAGCTAAGGATAAAACGGGGAAATTCCGGGCTACTTGACGTAGACGTAGTCATGTGTACATATCTCTACATTCTACATTCTGCATCCTTCGTCTTCCCTCTCACTCTCACTCCCTGTTTCTCCTCTTCTCTGTTTCTCTCATCTTCTCTTTCACTCCAGGTCTCCAGTTTCCAGTATTGTGCTTATTTTGTAATGGTGATGATGAGCGGGAGAAAAAGAGCGTACACCAATACAATACAAATGATACTGGAGATCCACGATTTTTTCATTGCTAAATTCTAAATATTATTTTTCAAATCCATGAGCATCTTTCAAGTAAAACGTGGAGAAGGGAATTTCATCATTTATCATTTATCATATGACATGAACTAAAACATAGCAAATTTGTAAATGATAGCGAATTTCAAAAAAAACGGTGAGAATTATTATTATTCTCACCGTTCTATCAGAATTTTGATTCTTGATTTTTGATGCCTTGACTTTTTCCCAAATCACACAATTTTCATTATTTTCTGCACTTTCGACCTCCACCATCAACATAATTGCCGTCGTCATTGTCGTTCTCTTTCTCTTGATGGGATCTCCCCATTTTATTGTAAACATTCTGCTTTTACCATAAAAAAGCATGTGCATTAAATCACAAATCACATGTCTGCATATTCATAACATGTTGGCGAATCTTGAATCCCCCTCCTTCCTCTTTTCTGTTTTTTGTAGAGGAGTGAAAATGGAGATTATTGTAGATTCTAGATTCTAGATTCTAGATCATGGATTGCATAGACACAAGACACAAGACAAAAGACAATGTAAGCTCTTCTCACTTCTCACTTCTCCCTCTCCCTCATCATATTCCTATCATATTTTTCCCTCCCTCTGTCATATGTACAACTCGACTTATTTTTCTTCCCTTTCTCCTTCTTGTTTGATTATTTACACGGGTTTATTTTTGGTAGGGAGGAAATATTTTTTGTCGCAGTTTTCCTTCCTTCCTCAGCTTTGAACATTGAGCTTTGAGCTTCATTTTTTTCATCCCTTCAGAAAGTAGAAGAAGTCGGAGTCGGAGACAATACCATACAATGCCAACGCTCCCCCTTCTCCTTTTCTACTCGTATTCTTATTCTTATTCGTAGACTCTCCGTTCTCCATTCTCCATTCTCCATTCACTGGTGAATGCGTAAATATGTTGCCTCCAGTATGGATTGAATTCTGGAGATTGGATCATGTAAATATCGCAAGTGTAAAAGAATCACCAATTCTCCCAATTCAAAATTGAAAATATTGAAAATATTGAAATACACACCTTTTCACCAGCACATGCTGAATCACATAAAAAAGATGAACATGGAATATGTGAATGACAGTGACGATGAAGACGACGAAACACTAGAATCTAGGGAAAACATTTTGTACCACATATTTACACGAATTTTAAAGTCTCCTCATTAGTTTCCTTGTTTTCCTTCCTATTTCACCGTATTCAAAGAAAATTCGTGTACTAATAACTCTAATGAATTTCACCCTTCAAACATTTTCTACATTCTACATTCTACAGCAACGAATTAACTTTGAATTTCAACCCTGATCCTCGATCCTCAATCCTCGATCAAGGATCAAAGAATCAAGATAAAATTGTACACTAAAATGGTGCTACATTCAAGAGTTTGAAGATTGTGGATTAATTTTGGGTGCTGATGTTCAGCTGGACTCATTTTTGGCGGATGAACCTTGAGCACTGAGCATTGAGCGTTGAGCATGTGATGACTTGTGGAGGTTTCATGTTTTGAGTTTTGAGTTTTGAATGGTCTTGGTTTTTCATATCCAAATGAGAATCGGAAGGTTGTGGCTTTATTTAAAATTGAACCCGAACCCCTTCCCTATTAATTTCTTTGGGGTGAGGCTGGTAAAGCAACGGCCTTTGTGTTTTAGATGTACATGTTGAACTTGATGTGGAATTGAGAATTGAGATGTGAGTGGATGGTGGATGCAAAGGCATGTGGATTCTAAAATGAATGAATGAATGGGGAGACGTTTGCAGTGCAAGTTCTAGTCGTAGTTCAATGTTGATGGACTCGATGTGTTTTCCACAGTTCAAACATTGTTTGTCTCTTTCTGTTATGTACATAAGCGTACGCTGTACAATACACAATACACTTGAGCACTCAACACTCAACATTCTACACTCTACATTCATCCTGCTTTCTCCCTGCTCGTTGCTTCTTTTCTTGTTTTCTTGTTTGTTCGGGAAATTCCATCCTGCACGCCCTTCACCATTCACATAAGACACAAGACACAAGGCACAAGACACAGGACATAAAAGATGTGGATCGTCGAATCCAAATCAATCACTGCTCTTTCACTTTCAGCGAACCCAGGGTGTGTTTTAAAATGAAATTTATGCGGTAGTCGAGGGAAAAAAGAACATTTCATGTCTTCTCCTTTATTCACACTAGATAGTTTACAACGCCCATACACCACACACACCACACACACACAGACCAACATGGAAATTCTCACTTCCAATTCACAACACTCAACATCGATGAGATCAGTTCAGATCAGTTCGGATCGGATCGACTTGAGTTCAAAGTTCGAAGTTCAAAGCTCAAAGCTCAAGCGATCTCTCGACAATTCTTTCAATCGTTAGCAAAATGGAGTTGAGAATTGAGAATTGAGAGAGTCCATTGAGAAAGTCACAATGAAGACGATCCAAATGGAAAAGGGGGTGAAAATCCAGAATCCAGAATCCAGAACTGAAAATGGAAATGAAATGGACAAAATTCCTTTACAACTCCAGACTCCAGACTTGAGATGTCAAAAGAGGAAAACAAAATCATCAATGATTTCAAAAGACGTTTTTAACGTAAACAAAAGAGAACTGAATTAAAAGGAAAAATCATGAGCTTTTAAAGGGAATTCTTAAAGCAAAAATCACGCAGAGGATTTCCAACACGAGGCGATTCAAATCTTCTTAACCTTGGAATATCAAATAAACTAAAATTGAAAATTGGAAATTCACTCCAGTTGATCACAAGAGCTGGAATATTACGCACGAATAAACCTGCAAATAGCAAATGCGTTAGCGTGTAAATTAGTAAACACGCTAAAAACATTTCAAAGTGCTGAGGAAAAGCTGAGGATCTAAATGTCTAAAACGGAATTAATGTTGATTTCAAAGTTCAAAGCTCGTAGGTCGTAGTTTGTAGTTTTGTAGTAGTAAAAACTGGTCGCTTGTCCAAACGTTTGCTCATCACTCATCACTCATCATTTAATGAAAAGAGTAACGAAAATGTAAATGTGGGCTTGATACTTGAGACTTGAGACTTGAGACTTGAACTGATTGCTAATCTTAAATCCCAAATTTCCTGAGAATTATCTCAGGTTTGCTCTCATCTTTAAATTTTAAAGGTAATAGGCAAAAGATCAAAGATCAAAGATCAAATTCAAAGTCGAATCAGAGCCGGAGAAAACGGACTAAATATTCATTAGCTAATACGTCCACATTCTAAATTCTAAATTCTACATTTCACATGTGTCAATTTGCATTGATTCGACTTTCGACTTTTGACTAGAGACAAAATCACAAGCATTTTCTTGAAAACATTCTGTTTGAAGCCAGAATTTTCCACGAGTTGTCTTGAGTCTTGAGCTTTAAGATTTTAGATAGTCAAAGATTTCTGTTATCCGATTTTCTGAACCAATCTTCATTTGAACACTGAAAAGTCTACAGTGAAAAATTTGGTAGGAAAAGTCAGTTTTCAGTTTTCAGTGTTCAGTATTGAGTACTGAGTGTGAAGGAAGAGGAACATTTGAATAAGTTGAGACGAGGAGCATAAATAATACATAATGCTTAATGCTTAGTGCCGAGTAGAGAGTAGAGAGTAGAGGAAAGTGTGAAGAGAAACAGACGTTTTTCACTTTTCTCCGGGTTGGAATAAAGAATCAAGAATCAAGCAGGAGGAGAAAGAGAAAAGAACGAGTCCTGAAGCGATTGGGGTGAAAAGGAAAGAAAAGCTTGGCCAAAAATGAAATTAGGGAAATACATGTCAATGCCAATCAAGACGACGATCCCAATACCAATACCAATACCAAATCCAATATAGCTACTACTACCACTGCACAAATGCGAACCCTTCCAAATTCCCAATTCCCAATATTTTACCACAGAACAAGCACAAGAACAGAACAAAATGAAGCCGAGACAAGAAAGAAAAGTCACCCTCGCCTCCTGATTAGAATCACACACACACACACAGAGACAGAAACAGAGAACACGGGACGTTACATTTCTAATTTGAACACACTCCCTAAATCATGCAATTAGCTAGAAATTAGGCTGAACGGGGAGCTCGATCTCGAATTCGAATTCGGATTGAAGTCGGAGCTCCCTTCTGATTTTGATTTTGATTTCTTCATCCCAACACTAATTTTACACAAGGACAAAACCAATACAATGCACTGGTATGTTTCAGATGCTCAATGCTCAATGCTCAATGCTCAATGTGGGGGGTAAAAGACAATTGACAATTGACAAATGACAAATGACGAATGTCGAACGAACGGGTTTCAACTTTCAAGTTTACATTTTGAATTGGCGTACTTTGCCACAAATTTTCAGAACAGATGCCTCAAAAACGCCAAACCCTTCCACAATATTCCCTTTTCCTACTTTCACCAGGCCCTTGAAAAAACTCGTTAATTTTTTGCTGTTTTTTACCTCGAGTTTCAAATGTTGATGTAATTTATACTCCCACATTCCACATTCCACATCGCAAGTATTACAACTTTCACATTGCGTGTTGCATTTTTATACGTATGGAGTATCAGGATTATGGACTAGACTCTAGACTCTAGACTCTAGACTTACCACAAAATGACAATGTTTACTAAATTTCCGCTGTATTTTACCATACATTTTCGGCCCCCCTCAAATCTCAAATGGATCCCATTTCCACAGATCCACAGGATGTGATGCACAGTCCAGAATCTAGAATCTAGAATGCAGGATGCACTAGATTCTAGTGTGAGAATGGAATGGAAAGAGACGGGAGAGGACAAAGAGTTTAGAAGTGAGAGGGTTAGTGGATGGCGGATAGCGCTCGTTGTAGATAGAGGGGGCTCTTGAGCCTTGAGTCTAGAATCTAGAGTCTAGAGTCTCGAGTTGTGCGTGGTGAGTGAATTGAAATTTGAAACCCAAATAAAATGTGTGTGGTCGTGATGATGATGCAATCAAAATCACTACGAGGACAAACATTACTGCAGTTTTCTCGTCTCCATTCTCCATGCATACAGAATACACAAACACACAACATATTGTACATTTATTACCTACACAAAAGACATTTCCCGTTCCATATGGATTCTGATTCTGATTCTGATTCTGATTCTGGTTCGGATTATGTACGCGGAGGTGTTATTTAGCCTCAAATTCATGTGCTGAGTTGCAGAGAGAGAGAGAGAGAGACGGAAGAGAACTTGATCTTAAACGAATATGCATGTTGTAGTCATCATCCTCATTTTTATCCCCATCGTTTCCCAGAGTTTTTCACCATTATTGTCACTTCTATCCAATACCATCCAACCACCACCACCAACATGAGCACCAAAATCAGCATCCGTACAGGGACAAACCTGTTTCAAACCGTTGAACCCCTTAAAACTACAGAACCAGAACCAAAACCAGCACCAGAATTTACGCCCGTGATCACCAAACCAAACATGCGAAAACGTTAAAATCCGTATCCGTCTATCCGTCTATCCGTGTCCGTGTTCGTATTTCTCTTTCCCCTCTTTTCCCTTTTTATGCACTCTTTATTACAAACTATAATATTCTTGTCTGTTTATATAATAGGAATATAGTGGAATAGTAGAGGATGGAGATAAAACAAGGAGTCGTTTGTTTGAATACTTGAATACTCGGAGATTTAAGTGCTAGACCGTGTCAAATAAAACAAACACTTGGTCAGCATAAAGATCCACTTGAACGATGAATACTGAACACGGAGCATTGAGCTTTGAACATTGAGCTTTGAGTATTGAATAGTGAAAATGGAGTATTGAGTATGATACAAAGATGAAAAGAGCCCTCAGTTTTTTATTCAAACCCCTTTAACTACAACAATTTGAGTATTGAGCATTGAGCATTGGTATTTGGTATTTGGTACTTTTCTGTTTTCGGTCTTTGGTCTTTGGTTTTTGGGACGATTGGATCGTTTTAGATAGTAAATTGTGAATTGTGTTTTACACATCCGCCTTTCAACTGGAACAGAAGAGAAGAGAAGTGGAGTAAGTAGTAAACGTAAGAGTAAAAGTAGTAGAGAGGGAAAATACCATCACATTAAATGTACCATAATCTATCTATTTATCCGTCTATCCGCAATCCCCAATTCTAGAATTCCAATGTAAAAAGTTATGCATAGGGAAGAGAGCGGAGGAAAAAATCGGTTCGTTGAACTGTTTCACTTTACGCTCACTTACGATTATCTATATTTCCATGTAGAATGTAGAATGTAGAATGTTGGAGAATTTACAGAGAGAGAGAGAGAGAGAGAGGAACACCGTGTGAATTATTCCGATTGTGACCACATGCGTTTCCTCAGTTTTTCCTCCTTTTCCCCACTCTCCTGTGTGTGTATAACACTCGTCTCCTTCTGCCTCTGCCTCTGCTTCTCTGCTTATCCGCTAAAGCTAATCAATGATATTTGCTTCCCTCATTCTTCATTCCCGCTTCTCACTCTCTCTCTTTCTCTCTCTCTCTCGCTATCGTTTACGTGTGTATATCTATCTCTCTTTTTCTCTACTACTTTTCTTCCCTCATCATGGTCATCATCATCGTGAGCACCATCATTCGATTTCAGTTCAATAACTATTTCCCAACTTTGGTCAACTGATCAGGAAAAGTTCTGGGAATCCTGAAATTGAGAATGGAAAATCCCATTTCTCTCTCTCTCTCTCTCTCTCTCTGTCGCTTCTTTTCCTCTTTTTCGTCCTCTGTATTTTGTATTTGTATTTGTTTGTACTGTGGATTGTGGATTGTGGATTGTGGATTGTGCCAGTTAAGCACTCACAACTCACAGTATGTACATCTAAAATGCCCACATCCTGAAACAAACCGTCACTATAGAAAGTAGTATGTGTATGTGTGGTCTACAATTGAACTCGGACTAAATTGTTTCTCGAGTATATGTTTACGAGACCCGGTGCTAAGTTTTTCTCCAATGTCTGAATGTCTGAGTGTCTGAAATAGAGTAGATAGAGCACAGATCGATATGTATGGAAATGATTCTCTTTACACGTCCAGCCTTCAAACCTCCAACATCCTCATCCCTTCAACTATCAACTATCAGCTTTCAATAATCGAAATCCAAATCGAAATTGTCCAACTGTCCGAGTATTCGAGAGTTCGAGCTTTGCCCATAATTGTACACCACTTTAATTTTACATTGCATCTTTTCTCCCAGCATTAGCCATTAGACATTGAGCATTGAGCATTGGGAATCCACGAGTGTAGAGTGTAGAATGTAGAGTGTAGAATGTAGAAATGTAATGTAGTAGAAAAATGGAGAATCGAGTCGGGACGGATGGATAGATAATAGATAAACAGATGGACAGAGGAATGGCTGGCTGGATGAGGGGTGAGTTTTAACACACTGTTATTGATGATGAGTATCATTACAGAAAGATTGAATGTGTTTTTGCCCGAGTGAAATGGAGAAAGAGAAGAGAGAGAGAGAGAGAGTGTAGACCTGTGCAAGGAATCAAGGGAATCAAGGGTGGTAGTTTGTAGTTTGTACTTTGAGGTTGAATGTTAGAGGTTAGAAAGTTGTGACAGCTAATACAAAGGGGAAAAGTATTACTTTTACAAGGGAAACTCGAGTCTTGAGTCTTGAGTCTTGAGTCTCGAGTTGGCACTAGAATCTAGATTCTAGAATCTAGAATTATATACAGCTCCAGTTGGCACTGGCAGTGGAAATTGCAATTGACCTCATACAAAACCAATTAGAGGAGTCTTATCAATTTCATCTCCCTCCTCCATCCCGCCCT